>APFE031236027.1:0-46384 GCA_000404065.3 Pinus taeda | reverse complement strand
AAAATAAAAAAATAATACTTCCCATCGGGGTGAGTGCCCGAGGATGCAGGACAGATATGGTTGTCGAGACAACTAAATGCCGGGTACAACCCACTGCATCCTACATGCTCATGGCGATGGGTGGAGAAGTGGCATCCAATGCCAGGGTAGTGATGGAGGTGGGAAGGACAGGACATGCGAATAAATGGGACAGAGAAGGAAGGAAGGGGATTATGAAGGATTGAAGGGTGATGGGGAGAGCATAACTATGGAGGAGAGACTGATAAATGACGTGGAATATCAACCCAGAGACCTACAACAACAACTTTGAAACAACACTAGGTATGTTATCTGGCTCTACTTGTCTATTTCAATGTTGTTTGTGAGTTTCCATGGAGGGTGAATGAGGGATAACACCAGAGAGGTGTGTAGGGATATAGGTGGGAGAGACCTGGGCATGTTGGGAAGGAAGGGGACTGGGGTCGAGGTTGTCAATGGCAAAAGAGAGAGACCATCAGGCACAGGACCATGAGGAAACACTCGCAATTAAGCTGGCCTGCTCAATAACTAGTGAGGAAGGAGAGAAGGTAGATAAGCAAGTGTGAGCGAGGGTAATTGGGAGTGGTAGAGAGGAGAGGATGGTTGTAGTGGCTATCTAGTTTGAGGGGCGGGCGGGTAGTGCCGTAAGTTTCATTCGAATTCGGCACCACGACACTACCCCCAGGCGCAAGAGCAGAGAGAGGAAAACACCAAAATGGCGAAAAGGCTGTTGCTTGGGAGGGGAGAGGCACTGATAATCCTGGTAGAGGAGAGGCATTACAACCTTGGGCAAAGGGTCACTGGGATAGAGATGAGTGTGGCATGAAATGCGAGCAGAGGGGAAGCAAAACCATTGTGGAAAGTCTAGAACTTACTGTCTGTGATATCGAAATGTATGTGAATAGGTTCGCATAGAAGAAGAAATGGGTAGACTAGCTCGTGGAATAGGATGAGGTAGAAGGGGAAGGGAGCTGCCTGGGACAGGTGACCCGGGTAGCTGACCCGAGCACCTCAGATCCGAGACGTGGAAGAAAGCCAATAGAAAGGCTTATCAATGAAGTAGCAACAATGTACAGGGTAGTGACAGATGAAGGCATCTAGAAGATCTTAAAAGATTGGGAGGCATGGATAAAAGAGGAGGCAGATTCATAAGAGGAAATGGAGACCTAGCGTGAGGTAATCCCAGATCTAGGGAACACTAGGGGAAGACTCAAACAATTTAAGTAGAATCTATACTTGTATTGGCTCATGAAGAGCCTCATGGGGAAGGCAATGGAGAAGTTATCAATGGGGATGGAAATGACCCTCCAGGACATGCAAAACTACAAGAAAGATCTACAAGCCATCTAGTTCCAGTTATGCAAGCAAGACATTCGCCTAGACCATATTCAAAGGAATATCCCTTGTATTATCGAGCTGGCAGATGCACTAGGAGACTCAACTGAAGACCTGACCCCGGTTGACTCAGCCTCAGAGGATCAAAAGGAATAGTCAAGTTCCTAAATGTTTTTTGGTTTTTAGCAGATAGCATTTACTTTTATTAATGTATGCTTATGATAGATAGAAACTCAGACTCGTATCATGCTATAGATGTATATATAGCTTGGGTAGACCGCCTCAAACTATATTATTTTTGGATGGCATATAACGAGGATAGGTGGCCAACGGACTTGGTTTCCCACTGGGAAAGTTGAGGCTATCTATCTCATCTATGTGGTGTAAACTTGTCTTTTATAAATAGAAAACAGAAGGTTCTACCAAGCTTTACAAAAGTAATAACAATAATAATAATAATAATAATTAAATCAACCTAGATCCATCTTAACCCGAAGAGGAATCAAAATTCTTGAGTTACAAATCTCTTTTAAAGTGAAAAAAGATTTGATATCTCCATTCAGAGTTAAAATGGATCTTGGTCACTTTAATTAAAAAGGTAGAAACATCATAACTATTTTGGAAATAAATCACAACCTTTTATTTCTAAATACCATTAAATATATTCTAAAATATTCCATAAAAATTAAATCTCTATTATTCACCTAATAATTATTAATAATTAAATTAAAATTGTAAAAACCCTATTATAAAAAAAAAACACCTAATTAAAATTATAAAAACTCTATTCTAAAAAAACACTTAATTACTAATCACTAAATACAAACCAAACCATGACCATTAATAAATATGATTCTTTTCCTATAAAATATTTTAAACTAATGTATATAAAAATTTGATAACATATTAAATATGGCAATGTGATGCTTATGTACAAGATTTTTCTATAGCAAGGCGGAGGCTATAGATGGTGTGAACCAAAAAGATACATGCAAGATTCCCATTGCAGAGTATATTGCATTTATCGGTGTACTTACATATATAATATTTTCTTATAAAGGGGGGAGAGATGCTGCCTATATGAAGGGAGGGTGTGAACAGACAAAGATATATGTAGGATAACCATTTTTGCAATAGGTTCATGAGAAATATATTTAAAAAACAATTTGGGAATACATTGGTAAAAGTGGCATTAGATTGTCGAAATAATAAAAAAATTCATTATAATTTTTATAACTTTCACGTAATAAGTTTAATTTAGAGAAATATTAGAAGTTAAGGATGGACAACAACAACTTGCGGAATAATATTTTTAGAAACTTTTTAATATTTTTCTATTTACTACCTTTTAGATTAATAAGGGCAAGAGGTAAGGACAGCAAGCATGTGGGTTTTACCGGACCCTTGACCCCGCCCCGTTATACTATAGCTTCGGGGAATAGGGAATTTTGGAGGATTGTTTTGGCTAGACCCATGATCTAATCGGAATTAAGGTTGGTATTCACTTCAATATTAAGACATTCAAGTGCTTAGTATTTATACAAATTACCTATTAGGATTTATAAATGGCGTCATCTACTCAGCGAAAAAGTTATCTCTGATAAATTGTTTTGTTTTTCAAAAGATCAAGGGTATTTGAATAGTGTTTTTTATAGTGGAAATGTTGGAAAATCTAATTCCAACGAATTACTAGGTGCCATAATTGTCCATCCAAGTGTCACAGTTAGTTATAGTTCAATCCACTAAAATTGGGTTATGGTTTAGTCCGACTGCAATCATTTATTAGTGAAGTTTTTCATGTAATTTCATTTCACTGATTTTGAATATTAAGAAGAGCATTCTTCTCTGCTGTTTTCATTTCTTAACATTGCTATTTCTGAACATTGTATCAGAGCTATTGCATACTGCAACTTGAAAAAAAAGCATTATGAGCGAAGTGAATGCAATAGAGAAAAGTCGCGAGCCTGCATAAGACTCTTTGAGAAGCCTCCTAAGAAGAAGCAGCAAAGAGAAAGCCAAATATGAAGAAAAAGGCCGAAATTTTATTTTTAAAAAAATCTGTTAGTGCTCAACTGTTGAGATTTTCTGTTTGGAGTAAAATAGGCAAAAATCTCTGAAGGTGACAACAATAGAAATTCAGTTCCTAGATTAACTCCAGTTTGTTGGGAGATGATTAATGCCTCTTATATTTGATGTGAGTGAGTTAATGAGCTGTTAGATTCTCTTTGCTATATAACAGGCAACCATTTGGATGTTGGCGAAGAGTGTGAGAGTTTTGTGAGGATTTCATTTTGTAATCTTTGCTATATAACAGGCAACCATTTGGATGTTGGCGAAGAGTGTGAGAGTTTTGTGAGGATTTCATTTTGTAATCTCCCGTTTGATTAATAAATTGCCGATGTCTATGTTGTGTAGAGGTAGCCCAGATTAGTTGGATGAACCACGTTAAAAACTATGTCATTATGTGCTTGATTAAATCTACTATATATTTGTTTTTAATTTAGCTGTGCATCTGCTTTCCAACGGTACCCATGCCCACCATTCCCAAACAGAACATGCGTTGAACTTGGCAGAGTTACGAAATTCACTAAAACTACATTACAGCGCTGCCATACACCATCGAAAAGTGCGCTGACGGTTCAAGTGACAGAGTGTCACAGGGCGTTGGAGACGAATCACATTGGAAGCTCGACGCATCAAAAGTCAAAGAAATTTGGGCGTGACTGGAAGCACCACAAAGCTGTTTTGAAACCCCGCTAGGTTGTTTTGAGAAGTCTGCAGGATCCCACACGAAGCTTGAAAATTCTGCGCCAATCAAAGCACGAAAAATCCAACCTCGAAAAGTCAAAAATACCAGTCAAGAGGTTTTTTAAAAAGTTCATTTTTCAATGGTGCTTATATTATTTTTATGAACTCCGAAGCTTCTTTCGTAGGGGAGAGTTTTTTCAATTTTTTTTGAAAGATTTCAAAATCCGTTTTTTAAGAAGGGTTATTACAAAAGTGTTTTAAAGGGTTCTTTAAAGTTGGTCTAAAAATGTTTTATATAAAAGGGAGCTAAAGAGGACTTCAAGGTATCTTTAATAAAGTGCTCATGTAATCTTTTAAGAGGGTTTTATTTGAAGTTTTATTCGCAAAAGAACAAAAAAGCATTCGAAGTTTTTATTAAAAGGGTTATTCAAAAAAGAGTGGTATTGTTGATTATAGTGGTGTAAAAGTTTTTTTTATTAGGAGAGAAATTGTGGAAGTGTTTTCTTTTTTTTGGAAAAAAATGGATGGAAAATGTATTTAAAGTTAAAAAAAAATATTTAAGATTTATGAGCCATTATAGCCAGAACCAAAGCCAGAGCTAGAGTTGAAGATGAGTTTGTTAGAAGACGAACGAAAAAGCAGCTACTGCAGAGGAAACTACTATATCTACAGGTCAATTTGCTTGTTGAGTTGTAGTCAGTTAGCACTCAACAAATGGGAAAACCCAAAAGGTCGGGAAGGTCAAAATGACAACAGAAAATGTTTGAGATATTTTTAGATTTGGAAGTGAAAATGTAGAAGAACGCCTTTGCATTGAAATGCATAAAAGAATGCATTGATGACAACACTCTTCCCCTCATTTTAGATGCCAAGACAACCAAGGAGGTTGGGATACCCTTGAGAAGAGTTTTGGTATGGGGGGAGCATTGAAATTAAAAATGAAGGTGGATCTATAGCAACAGATCTACAACAAGATGAAAATTTTGTTGAATCCTACTGTGCTTAGCCACACGTGGATAATAACTATGAAAATTTTGTAGAAGAAGCAAAGAAGGAGCGCATAGATGCTCGTGAATCCCAATATGAACAAATGCAAGTGGATGAAAATTTGGTGAATCCAACAACATTGCTTGTTGATAACAATTTGGTGAATCCAACAACAGAACTTGTTGGTGACAATTTGGTAAATCCAGCAACAGATCTTGTTGATGAAAATTTACTGAGTCCAGCAACAGGCCTTGTTGATGATAGTGAAGCTAGCATTGGAGTAGAAAATGTTATGGTGAATATAGTAATTCAATTTTCTGATGTAAAGTTTGATGAAGACTTGTTACCTAAAGATGAATGGTTATAGATGATGCAACAAAAATATCATATCGACATGATGATACTTGGTGAAGGAAGCCCACTTGAGTCAGTGGAGGACAACTTGTCTACAGCAACACAGGTTAGTACATAAGTGGAAGAGACAAATAAAGACATAGAGACAAAGATAGAAGAAGAGGCAAAGAAAGAAGTTGACAAAGAGAAGAAGAAAACAAATCTAAAGGAATTGAAGGAAGCACAATTAGAGAAAGCTCTAATTGTAGAGCAGAAGGAACATAACCAATGCAGTTCTACAAATATTTTTAATTATAACATTGTGTTTAGGTACACAGAATGATTATGAAGAAGAGTTAAATTTCCTTGAAGCATGGCTTGCAACACCATGTCTATATGAGGTCTACATAGAACTTGCAGAAATGAATGTTGAAGACAACATGCATAATGATCACATCAATGAAATTTTCAAGTATTGGGGTTTTGAAGAGAGAAAATTTATTCTCATCTTATGTTGCAGCAGATTGATGATGAAAAGTGCACTACAGAAGATAATATGTGGCAGCATCCCACATACAAATATTTTTTTGAAGAAGTCCAAGACATACTTAGACAACTTGGAAAAATGGAAGACCTGCACCAGCAAATGTTAAAAATTAGGTTTGAAGGATACAAAAAAAAGAAAGAGCTAAAACAATTTAGAGGCTACGGGATCTGGAAGAAGAGAAGAAGAAAAGTCGAAGTATTTTTTTTTTGAATTGTAAACCTAGCAGAGACATAAACCAACATGCATCTTAATTGAATTTTTATGGGTTTCAAATTAAGGGGGAGTGTTGGAGAATCTAATCCCAACTAACTGTTAGGTGTCATAGTTTTCAATCCAAATGTCACAATCAGTTAGAGTTAAGTCCAGTTAGGTTGAGTTCTGATTCAGTCCCATTGTAATCATTTATTATTGATGTTTCCTATGTAATTCTATTTAACTAATTTTGAATATTGAGAAGAGAAGAAACAGACATAAGAAGAGGCATACAAGGAAGCGCAACACGATAAATCTCTCATTGCAAAGTAGAAGGAATAGGAACAATATGATTCTACAAATATTTTTAATTCTAACATTGATTTCCAGTGTGCTACACGTAACGATTATGAAGAAGAGTTAAATTTCCTTGGAGCACAACTTGCAACACCATGTCTATATGATGTTTTGCATAGAAGTTGCAGAAATGAATGTTGAAGACAACATACATGATGAAAACATCAACGAAATTTTCAAGTATTGGAGTTTTGAAGAGATAAAATTTTATTAGCGTCTTATGTTGCAGTAGATTAATGATGAAACACGCACTACAATAGGTAGTATGTGGCAGCATCCCACATAGAAGTCATTTTTTGAAGAAGTCCAGGACATACTTAAACAAACTGGAACAATGGAATACCTACACTAGCAAATGATAAAACTAACGTTTGAAGGATACAACAAGAAGAAAGAGCTAAAACAATTTAGAGGCTACAAAATTTGGAAGAAGAGAAGAAGGAAAGTTGAAGTCATTTTTTTTTAAATTGTAAGCCTAGCTGATACATGGATCATCATGCATCTTAATTGAATTTTATGTGGTTGTAATTAAGGGGGAGTTTTCGAGAATCTAATTCAAACCAATTGTTAGGTGTTGTAATTGTCCATCCAAGTGTCACAGTCAGTTAGAGTTTAGACTAGTTAGGTTGAGTTATGGTTCAGTCTCACTACAGTAATTTATTATTGATGTATCCTATGTAATTATATTTAACGGATTTTGAATATTGAGAAGAGAAGAAACATACAAAGGCATAGGTAGAGAAAGAATTACAATGGGGAAAGCTCTCATTGCAGAGCAGAAGTAACAAAACCAATGTGGTTCTGCAAATATTTTTAATTCTAACATTGATTTCCATTGTGCAGCTACATAGAACGATTATGAGGAAGAGTGAAATTTTGTTGAAGCATGGATTGTAACACCATGTCTAGATGAGGACTCCACAGAAGCTACAGAATTAAATGTTGCAGAAAACATGGATGACGAACACATCAATGAAATTTTCAGGTATTAGAGTTTTGAAGAGATAAAATGCTATTAGCATTTTATGTTGCAGTAGATTGATCATGAAAAGTGCACTATAAAAGATAATATGTGGCAACATCCCACATACAAGTTGTTTTTAAAGGATTCCAGGACATGCTTAGACAACCTGGAACAATAGAAGACCTGCACAAGCAAATGATAAAAGTGAGGTTTGAAGGATACAACAAGAAGAAAGAGCTAAAACAATTTATAGGCTACAGGATTTGGAAGAAGAGAAGAAGAAAAGTTGAAGTCGTTTCTTTTCAAATTGTAAGCCTAGCTAACACATAGACCAACATGCATCTTAATTGAATTTTGATGTGGTTGTAATTAAGGGGGAGTGTTGGAGAATCTAATTTCAACCAACTACTAGGTGTCTTAATTGTCTATCTAATTGTCATAGTTAGTTAGAGTTCAATCCAGTTAGGTTGAGTTCTAGTTCAGTCTTAGTGCAGTGATTTATTATTGATGTTTCCGATGTAATTCTATTTAACTGATTTTGAATTTTAAGAAGAGTACTCTTCTCCATAGCTTTCATTTCTTAACAGGAAATGGATTAGCACAATCAAAAATCCCCCAGGAGCTCAAAATGTTGAATTTTGACAGCTATAACTTCGATTTACAAAAGAATCTGTTTGATTTTATCAAAAACTTGTCGGAATTTCCATGATTTTCTAGGCAAATTTAGAGCCAAGTTAGACTATGGATTTTCAAATTTTTCATATTTTTTCATACCAGCTAAAATATTTCTGAAAAATAGATTCGAGTAAAGAGGAACTATTTTCTTTTTACAAAAAATCTCATCGCTGTAAAAAACAACACAAATGTGCACCCTTGAAAAACATATCTAAGCTCCTTTATTTGGATATATAGATTGTTTCCAAATTCCAACCCAAATTATAATTATGTGTCTATGATACATTTTTTTACATCATCTAGATATGTTCAAATATGTAAAACACAATTATCTACTAGAGAGATTACAAAGTATAATGATGAATAAGAATTTTCAAAATTTTGTCCAAGTTTGTAGTGGAGATAAATGTCGATGTAATGATGGTGGAGATAGGTTGAACGAAACTTTGGTGACTGAAGTTTGCATTTTAACAAAGACACTGTTGTAGGAAAAATTATTCAGCAACTATCATGTTTTTCTAACGTAAAGAAGACATAACTTATTTCATTATTTCTTTTTTTACATAGATCAATTACATACTTCTTATTTGTATCTATAGATAACCCAAACACACTCTCAATGTAAAGAAAAATAACAAACATAGACCAAAATACAAAATAGGGGCAGAACAAACCCATCTGCCTCGAGGATAAGCCAAAATAAATAGAGCATATACAAAAAAAACCAGAGTTCAGAGGATGAGACTCCAATATTGATAATTGTCACTTACATAACTGAGAAACAAAGTTTTATGAAAATTTGGGAAATTTAAGATATACAACTAATTAAATAAAATAATATATTATAGTTAAAATAATATATATATATATTTATTTATTTAATATATATTTTAATAGATATAATGTTACATAAATTAAAGTTATATTAAAAAAATTATTTAAATTTAGTGGAATTATTAATTGGGTATAAAATCAAATTTTGTGTATAATAAAAGTTTATTTCCAAGTAAAATATATTATATATAAAAAGTCAAAGTTTATAAAAACACGTTTTCCGGGTATTTTATTTAATTCACTAAAAAGAAATACATGTTTTTCCATTTATTTTCAACTTAATTCACATATCAAAAACATGAAAAAGTGATACTCTTTGAAGACATAATTTAATTATATTGAATATCTATATTTGAAATTTGAGTACAGTTATTAAAAAAAAAAAATTAAAATTTTGAATTGAAAAATTTTTTTTCATTTTGTAAAAATATTTATTCTTATGGTTGATATCATCATATTGAATCTTTTTGGTTATTTTAAACTTGATTTTGATAGCATTGTTTTGTTTTAAGGCCCATATTTTATCTCAAAATTTTCTTAATGAACTAAATTTTACAATAACCTTATCATAAGATAATATGAAAGTTTTCCTTACTTTTGTTATAGGCATTTAGTTTTTTAAACCAAAATTGGGGAACATTTTGTATTAATCAAAAGATATAATATATATAGCCTTTGTAGGCATTCCCAAGAATAAACTCCACAAAAACAGAGATTGTATTATTCATTTGGATATCTGATTTTATACAACAAAAAATCAAAGGGAGATAGTTATGTTTGAATAACTTCTTCATAATGAGAAATACAAGAAAAAGTAATAATTCTAGCTACTAATATATAGTGTAATATTCAAGGATTAGTTAAAATTCCTGCTTAATCGGAAGGGACATCTCACATGCCAAGTAAAATTATGAACTTTTCAAACTTTTCACGTCCCAATGATTTGGTAAAAATTTCTACAATTTTCTCTGAAGTAGGACAATGTATCAGATGAATTCTTTTGACCTCTACATGATGTTGAATCAAATGATATTTGGTGTCGATATGTTTAGTTCGATCATGGAATCTAGGATTCTTGGCCAATTGAATTGTAGAAGTTTTGTCAACAAAGAGAGATGATGAAGTCTTTTGTTTCTCCTACAAATATTCAAGTATTTGTTGAAGCCAAATGATCTCTTTTGTAGCTTGAGATGCAGAAACATATTGAGCTTCAGTGGTAGAATCAATAGATACAATTTTCTTTTGTGATCTCCAAGTGACAATTGTTGATGCAAGATTCATCAAATAACCAAAAATAGACACCCCATGCTCTTTACCACCATCAAAATCACCATCTGAATAACCAGTGATATGGAAATCTAAAACATTGGAATATTTGATGTCATATGTTTGAATCCCTTTTAAATAACTAAGAACTCATTTTGTTGCAACCCAATGACCTTCACAAGGTTGATGCATAAACCTAGAAAGTATTCCTACAACAAAAGTTATGTCAGAATGAGTACTAGAAAGATAAATCAAACTTCCAACAAGTTTTTTGTACTTTGTTGGATCTTCAAATAGACTTCCTTCATTTAAGGTAACCTTTATTTTCTGCTCTAATGGAGTAGAAATAGGATTACAATCATGCATTCTAATATTACTCAATAACTGACCAACATATACTTTTTTCTGAGAAATAAAAATATGTTGAAGTTTTTGATCAGCTTCAATTCCTAAATTATAATTAAGTAAACCAAAATCTATCATATCAAAAACCTCTTTTAGCTCCTTCTTAACAGATGCTATGTAATCATCATTGTTCCCTATGATCATCAAATCATAAACATAGACAACTAGATATATCATTGATCTTCCAATTTGCTTGACAAATGAACTTGCATCATATAGATCAAAATGCTTATAATTCAACTTGAGAAGATGCTCAGTTGGTTTTTCATACCATGCTCGAGCTGCCTCTTTCAAACCATACTAGGACTTCACCAATTTTCATACCTCCTATTCTTTTCCTTTAATAGAAAAACCCTTTGGTTTAAGCATGTAGACATCTTCTTTCAAATCACCATTTAAGAATGCAGTTTTTACATCCATGTGATGTATTTTTCATCCGTTTTGAGTTGCAAGAGAAAATAAAGTTCTAATAGTGCCCCATTTATCTGTAGGAGCAAATTTTTATGTATACCTTTTGTGCATAACCCTTTGCTACAATTCTTTCTTTGTGCTTTTTAAGTGAACCATCTACCTTATACTTAATTTTATAAACCCATTTGCAACCAATAGGTTTGATGCCAACAAGAGGATACACCAACCTCCAAGTGTCATTTTTAATGAGAGAATCATACTCCCTTTTCATTGCAAGAGAAAATAAAGTTCTAATAGTTCCCTATTTAGCTATAGGAGCAAATGTTTATGTATGATCAACACCTTCTTTTTGTGCATAACCCTTTGCTACATGTCTTGCTTTGTGGTTGTCAAGTGCACCATATGCCTTTTACTTAATTTTATAAACCCATTTACGACTAATAGGTTTTATGCCAATAGGAGGATCCACCAACCTCCAAGTGTCATTTTAAATTAGATCATCATACTCCCTTTGCATTGTATATTTTGATTTGTTACAACTAAAATATTCCTCAAATGAAGTTGATTCATTAACAACAGAAAAATTAAATTCACAATCGTAATAACTATGAGAATTGTTACCTTAACCTGAAGTGCCATCTCCTTCATTTCTTTTACTCTGTTTAGAAGAACTCCTTGTATCAAAATCATCATACTTTTTCAAAAATATCCTGATGTGTGTTGATATTTGTAGTGATTTTTGTGGTGGTTGTTCATCTTGAAGAATGAGCTCTTCAAGAGCATTTTACGATCCTACAGAAATCATCACCTAATCTTCCTTCAGTAAAAATAGAAACATTATGATCATCTATTTTTTCTTCATTCTCCATTAAAAATGGAAATTTTGTTAAAGGAATATCCACATACTCATCTAAAATAGGAATCCCCCCTTAGGATGTGGAAGATCATTATCACATTCATCATAAATATTTTTGGAAGTGAATTTATCCAAATGACTTAGTTTGTTATCAAGAATGGAAGCATATTTAGTGAATTCAAGAAAAAATAAATCTTGTGAAATAATAAATTTCTTGTTCGCTTCATCATATAAATTGTAAGATTTAGAAGTATACGACCAAAAAATACATTTGTGACTTCTAGCACCAAATTTGTTTCATTGTTGTTTAAGAATCAAATCATATCATGGAGAACCAAAACATCTAAAATGTGGAACAACACGAAGTTGATTATACCATATTTCATAAGGAGAGCTATTATTGATGGTAGAAGAAGGAGAACAAATGAGAATATAGACTGAAAAAAATATTACTTCTCCCCAAAACATCAATTTGACATTCTAAAAAAACATCATCGATCTAACCATATTGAGCAACGTTTTATTCATACACTCTACAACACCATTTTGTTACTGATTATAAGGAATTGTAGTTCGATGTTTAATGCCATTGTCTTGCAAATAGTTTTATGATGCAACCTTAAAGCTACCACAACCAATATACCTTATCGGGGCTCATTTTCCCCTTAATGGCCCTTTAAAGCTTCATGCCCACACATATGCATATCGGAAGCATTTTATACATTTAAAACCCCGGGACCATACCTTTTATCGAAATACATAGAAACACGAGAAATACACAGGAATGTTTGAAAAACCCATTTGAAACCTTTATCCGAACCTTAAATACATGATACTCGAATTTATAATACTATCGAGTCCATTCATCGCCCTTCCCTTTGGTCTATCGCGATATCGCTATCGCAATGATCGCATACCATAACATCAGAATATATACAATTAAGCAGAAACCCCACTTCGGAAGCAATGATTCGGATCTCAAATATTATTCAAGTGACTCTATAAATTTATCGGGTCCACCAATTTCCAAGCCTTCCCTGCTGTGATATTCTGATAATTCCGAATCCGATTTGTCGATTTATCACTATCACGATATCACATTATCGCTCATCGATGTATCATTTTCCTCTATTTTGTGGCTCATACTTCCTTTGATTGTGATTGCCGAATGAAATCAAGGTCATCGATCCTGATTCTGATTCGAAGGTCCTTGCTTAATCCGCTATCGGTGATCACAGTGTTATAAGACTTGATTTCAATGTCACACTTCCGCCGATGCAATATATCAATGCTCGCGCTCCGATTTTATCCAAACTATTGATCTATGACATCCAATGGCCACTGAGCACTCTTGTCCTCTACGCCTTCTTAACTTGATTTCGCTTGTTTTTGATGTTTTCCTGTGTTAAAACACAATTTTTCCACCAAACTTTGTCTATACAAATACGATAGCTCTATAATACATATTCTCACTCACCAATGGACCGCCATCAATCCTACAGTGATTGATGGTCGATTAATATGTCTACAATTAGGGTTTTAGCTATGTACGCATACATATATGATAGAACACAAAAATGCATCAATTACACAGTTACACACTCAAAATCAATTCTTTGTATACAAAAATAAATACAAAACTACATTTTGAGGCTCTCTCCTTTCTTTGGACTAATTCCTCTAGTCAATGGCCTTTTTCTTCTACACTGCCCATAGGCTTACGATACTTTCGATCCTTTCTCTCTCTGTCTCTCTCCTCCTCTTTCAGAAAAGAAAGGTAACACATATATGCTATGTCTAACAGATTTCCTTCCACAAATGAAGGAATTCACTACATTTAAAGAATTAAATCCTACCCTAACTAATCAGTCCACCTGCTTGGCATGATCTCCACGCAGGGAGGATCACTTCCCAATTATTCCCAATTCTATTCAGAATTAGGTAATCGTTAAATGCTTACATTTATTTGAAATTAATATAAATTAAACAACCAATTCTTCCTCCAAAATTTCATTAGCCACAGCATGTGACCACTCCATCACATTGCTGGCTAGGCCTAGATGCTCCTGCATCAGACTCCCAAGGTTAAAAATAATCATGATCTCCTGATCATGTGCTTCTAATTTGTGTCCTCTTGGATCCCATACTTGGTTTGGTAGTTTGCCCTTGGTTGTTGTTCTTGTTGTTTGTTGTTCTCCAGGTCTCCATATTTTATGCTACAATGCCCCATTAGCTATGGTTTCACTGTCTGCTACTATCATTTTCATATATCTTACTTCTGTTTGCTCATCATTACAGTTTATGCCAAACTTCTCTACCTTAATTTTCAGTTTACCATTACCTTCACTTGTTCCATTCTTTCCAGCCAATCTTCCTTCCTTCTTTTGTCCTCCATTTAGTTTATTGGAATGTTGTGTTTTAAGTTTCCATAACTCATCAATTTCTTTGTCCACTTCACTTCTCAGATGATGAATACTATTCTCCTGCAACTGGATGTGTTCTTTCATAAGAACATCATAATTCTTGTGCCAATATTTTTCCATATACATTTTTAAAATGTACAAACACCTTCTTCATTGATCCCTTGCAATAATTTCAGTTCCTTTTTTTGGTTTCTCATTCATGGCTCCATCATTTCTTACTTCAATTCCCAGTATACCTGCAACTCCACAATTTTTCTAAAACTAAGAATTCTTCCTGCTTTCTTAGGTACTTGGAATACCTCTTCTTCTAATAACTTAACTTCCGCACCCTTAAGGATCATGGCACCATATTTGTCTTCTTCTGAAATTTCACCTTCAGCCTCTTCTTCATCAATAACTTTTTCTAGTACAATAGTAATCCTATTACTATCATCTCTTAAACTCATTTCTAGTTCAACAATTCCATACTACAAATTCAACATCAGTCCATATTTCTGAGACATTCTGATCTCACTCTTCCTTACTTCGATTTGATCTTCAGAATCAGCTCCTTGGTTCAAATTGACCTCTCTTTGTCTTGTTCCTGCATATAAATCTTCATAAAATTCAGGCAATTCATTAAATACAAATACTTTACCTTGCTTCCTCATTAAGCCAACACTTCTAACAACTTCATTCTTATTCAGCTCTGGTTGTACAGTCTGATCACTTATTCCTTGGCTTCCTTGCCTTCTCTTGAAAAGACTTGGCTCATGCCACAAACCTGTAATCTCATTTGGAATTTCTCCCAAGAGCTCTGCACGATCTTTACTAATTCCATTGTCTTCAACATCTGTCTTTAGTACTTGTTTACTCTGGCCTTTTTCAAGGTCAATAATCTTCAATAATTGTTTAATATCTACAAAGTCTTCTATATCATCCTTCAGTAGCTGTTTTCCTTTGGATTCAGTCTTCAACAGTTGTCTAATATCTGCATGATTCACTACAGCTATGTTTAACAGCTTCCCTTTCCTCTACATCACAAGATTATGTGATTTTCCTTCTTCTAACTTCTGAAAAATCTTATCTTTGCTTTTCCTTTCCCTTATGACAACATTAAACAGTTTCCTTACTTCAGTGTATCCTGCATTTACACACAATAGATTATTTTCGACATTATGAGATACCAAGGTCTTCATAAGATTCTCCATTTGCTTTGTATTAGCTTCATCAGTTTTCTTAAGAAAATTCTTTGTTCCATATTCATGTGAATGGTTCTCTTTCTTTCCAAACATTCCTTTCATCTCAATAATTCCTTTGCCATCCTCCTTTTGACTTATCCCCTGAATGTCATATGAATGGACATTTTCCTTCACTTGACTTCAACTTTTCTCTTTATTCTTCATATGATTATGAGTAGTCATCCCTTCACCTGTTAATATAACAATTTCCAATAATTGTTTGTTTTCCCTCAAGTTTACATAACCTTCAAACATACAACAACTTTCAGTTTTCAAAATACAATACCTTTCACAGTCTCTCTTTTGATGCTTCAAGCACCAATCTTCCATCATAGATCTTCTGAATTTCAGCAGATCCTTCTTAATGTGACTCATTTCTTTGAGTCTCTCCTTCTCCAATAAATCAATATGAATTTGTTCAAGTTCCTTGAACTCATTTATCAGCTTGCCATTCCACCTTTGTTTCAATAGCTTCCACTCGACCCTTTTCTTCATTCTCCATCTGTATCTTCGGTCTTCACTTATCTTTCTTTGTATTTCCAGATTAATCTCTTGTTCTTTATTCTACTGCCAATTGCTATACTCCTGCAATCTAATGCCTTCCTCAAATTCACTCTCATGTTGTTGATCATCTCTTTTAAATTGATGGTTTCTTCCATCTTTATCCTGTTTAATTGATACTTTTGTCTCCTTCATATCTCTGAGGACATAACTTCCTTGCTGTTCCCAATCCTTTGTCTCACCTTCCAATAACCTCTCCTCAATTTCTCTGATTTCAGCATCATATTTATTAATGTTGTCTTCCATACCTACAGTCACATCATTAACTGAAGAGACTAAACATTTACTTAACTCTATGAATGTTAGAGACATTTCATCCTTATCTTGAATAGTAACCATTTCCTTGTCTTCATCAGGTTCTGAAAGCTTCATTTCTCCTTCAGGTTCCTTGAGCAATCTTTCCAAGAATTCTAATTCCATGTGAAATTTCTCCAGCATTTCATCACAGCTTCCATTCTTAGCTTGATTCTGCACTATCATATTGCAAAGTTCTTTCATCCATTCCATTAGACAAATTCATTTTCTTACCTACTTGGGATACCACTATGGCATTTTCATTAGACTTCTGGTCCATATCAACTTCATCTGACTGTCTCATACTAAACAAAATTTCATCTATGAACTCCTTCTATTGCAATAAATTAACACCTTCTTCCTCTAAAAGGAATTCTTCATCATACTTCACCTCAAGAGCTTCATTCCTATTTGTGACAGTGTCACCGGACTATCCATCATCCTCTGCATATCCTGCAAACATACACAAACTATGAGAATAAAAATCACAAGGCTCCATTGCCTCATCTGCTTCCCTTGTCAACATATCTCCTAATTGTTCTGAACTCTTCCAATAGTTCATGAGATCTTCAGCTAATCTCCCATTATCCTCTTCACCCAACATTCCACCTTGTTTTTGTCTACAAATGGAAACTTCCATTCCTGCCTCTGCTTCTCTAAGGTTTTTCATCAACCACCTTACCTTTTCTTGTTACAACCTTCTTTGCAACTTAGGCCACTTCACTGATTCCTCTTTAAGGCACAACCTTGTCTTTGATTCTCTTCTAGCAGCATCACTAACACATTAAGTTATTTTCTTATTTCATCCATTTCCTTGTCAAGCTCTGCTTGACTCATCCATTCCTTATGGATTGTTTGATTACCCTCCTTAATCATCTTATAGCTTTCTTCTGAATCTTCCATATGACTTTCCATAGCCATCTTCTCTTCTGTGTGAGCTCTACACCTGCAACCAATCAACTTTCTTCTAAGTTGATCTTCTCACCAAGCTTCTCCTCTGCCTAGTCTCCAAGTCCCCTTTCCTTAGAACTTGCACTGAGCACTCTTGCTCTCTCTCTCTCTGGTTGCTCCACTTACTTGTCTTAAGGACTTCCCTGTCCCTATCTATTCCAAGCCTCAGCTGGAATGAGGTTCTGCTACAACCTCTAAGAACTTCCCAAATGTCCTTCTATAGTCTCACTATTGTAATCTAGTGCCAAAATTGCATTCATTCAACTACTACTACTTCCATACCTTCTGTATCATAAATCATCCTTCTCACACAAAATGTCTTTCCTTTTTCTACTCTGATACCAAAATGATGCAACCTTAAGGCTGCCACAACCAATATACCTTATCAGGACTCATTTTCCCCTTGATGGCCCTTTAAAGCTTCATGCCCACACATATGCATATCGGAAGCGTTTTATACATTTAAAACCCTGAGACCATACCTTTTATCGAAATACATAGAAACACGGGAAATACATGGGAATGCCTGACAAACCCATTTCAAACCTTTATCCGAACCTTAAATACATGATACTCGAATTTATAATTCTATCGGGTCCATTCATCGCCCTTCCCTTTGGTCTATCGCGATATCGCTATCGCAATGATCGCATACCATAACATCGAAATATATACAATTAAATAGAAACCCCGTTTCAGAAGCAATGATCTGGATCTCAAATGTTATTCACGTGACTCTATAAATTTATCGGGTTCACCAATTCCCAGGCCTTCCCCACTGCGCTATTCTGATAAGCCCGAGTTCGATTTGTCATTTTATCGCTATTGGGATATCACATTATCGCTCATTGGCGTATCGTTTTCCTCTATTTCCCGACTCCTACTTCCTCCGATTGCCCTATGAAATCAGGGTCGTCAATCTCGATTCTGATTCGACGGTCCTTGCTTAATCGGGTATCAGCAATTGCAAGGTTATAAGACCTGATTCCGATGTCACACTTCCACCGATGCGATGTATCAATGCTCGTGCTCCAATTTGATCCGAACTGTTGATCTATGAGATCCAATGGCCACTAAGCGCTCTTGTCCTCTATGCCTTCTTAACTTGACTTCACTTGTTTTGATGCCTTTTTGTGTTAAAACACAATTTTTCCACCAAACTCTATCTATACAAATACGACAGCTCTATAATACATACGCTCACTCATCAATGGACCGCCATCAATCCTACAGTGATCGATGGTTGACTAATATGTTTGCAATTAGGATTTTAGCTATCTACGCATACATATATGACAGAACAAAAAAATGCATCAATTACATAGTTCCACACTCAAAATCAATTCTCTGTATACAAACATAAATACAAAACTACATTTTGAGGCTCTCTCCTTTCAATGGGTTGATTCCTCTAGTCAATGGCCTTTTTCTTCTATGTTTCCCGTAGGCTTACGATACTTTCAATCGTTTCTCTCTATGTCTCTCTCCTCCTCTTTCAGAAAAGAAAGGGAACACACATATGCTTTGTCTAATAGTTTTCCTTCCACAAATGAAGGAATTCACTATATTTAAAGAATTAAATCCTATCTTAACTAATCAGTCCACCTGCTTGGCTTGATCTCCACGCAGGGAGGATCAGTTGCCAATTATTCCCAACTCTATTCAGAATTAGGTAACCATTAACTACTTACATTTATTTGAAATTAATATAAATTAAACAGCCAATTCTTCCTCCAAACTTTCATTAGCCACAAAATGTGACCACTCCATCACATTTATGGCTAGGCCTAGATGCTCCTGCATCATTTTCAAATGCATGAGATGTGTATTCACCACCATGATCAGATCAAAGAATACCAATATTAAGTTGAGTTCCAATTTTAATCCATAAATGAAAATTTTTAAAAGTCTCAAAAACTTGTGATTTATCTTTCAACAAATAAACCCAACACAACCTTGAGTAGTCATCAATAAAAGTCAACATATATTTATTATCATTAGTAGATGCAACAGGAATAGGCCCACATAAATCAGAATGTATGAGAGCTAACTTCCTGGAAACTCTAGGAGTAGAGTTATGAAAAGGCTGCTTATAGTACTTTCCCGAAATAGAAGTATCACATGGTGTAAGTTTTCTTGGAATAGTAGGAAGACCTATTATGCTTTTTTGTCTCGGAATCCTGATACTATCATACTTTATATGACCAAAACGAGTGTTCCAAAAAAAACATGAAGACAGAATATAACTTTGTTGAGTTAAATGAGTAGAATTTAATGTAGAAGATGAAGTGTCTTTCAGTTTCAAGAGTTTACCCTTTTCAACAATAGTCATAATAATCATATTATTAGATGCTCTACAGATTTCAACTATATCGTCAAATATATGTATAGAATTCCCTTGTTTCCTGATATGTGTGAGAGAAATCAAGCTTCTTTGAAATTCAGGAATGTAAAGAACATCTTGTAAAATATGATGAACTAGTCCTCATATTTTGAGTCGAATAGATCGAATTCCTGAACGATTTACTTGTGATTTATCATCAAAATAAGCTACTCGATCAATATTATCATTGAAAGTTAAAAAAAAAAAAAAAAAAAAAAAAAAAAAAAAAAAAAAAAAAAAAAAAAAAAAACTTCCGAAAGGGTGATATGACAAGTGGCTCACATAAGAATGTCTCAATAGAAATGGGATACGGGCGGAGAGATCACAAGAGCATGGCGACTGTTAGGGTTTAGGGTTTAGCTAGGGTTCCGCCTGGGCAGCAACTGTTACACGCCTGGAGCACCATAGATCAAGACTGGGAGCACTGTTTCGAAAGGGGCGTTCGCTGTCGGATTGGATGGGAGTAGAGGGGTCCAGTGGGACCCCTACTTTCAAACAGGTCATCCTGCAGAAACGAATGCAGAACATGAAGGAAGGAGCCAGAATAGAGGGTCAGAATAGTTCAATGTTGAACAACAGAAACAAAAAGGAGAAAACACCAATGATGTTTGACAAGACTGTCTTCTCTGCAGAAGTCAGAATTTCAGAGGAACAGGAAAAGGGCAGCAATCAAGAGGATACCGAGGAGAAGTCTTAGCCCTCGGGAAAGAAGGAAGCGGAACCACATACAGACAACGAACAAGTAGACAGCTACAAGAAGCAGCCGGAAAAGGAGGGGGAAACCAACGCTACCCCCAACAAGTATCAGGCCACCAGTAGTGCCTGTAAGCCAAAGAAAAATGATAGCTTACGGGTGACCATCTCTGACCCGGAAATCCAAACCTACAGGGAGCACATGGCTGAACATGCCATCATCTGCAAATTCATGGGAATCTGGCCAACGGAGAGGACTCTTTGCCAATGGATAAGGCAGATGTGGAGGCTGAAAGGAGATGTGCAGTTACATCTAGGAGCAAGAGGTTTTTTCACTGTCGTTTTCACTAGCATTGAAGACAAAGATAAGGTTTTCGAGGGCAGCCCGTACTTTCTAGCCTCAGCAGGGTTATACATGAGACCCTGGCAGCCGAACTTTGTCCCGGAAAAAGAATCTTTCACTCGCGTCCCAGTCTGGATAAGACTCTTTTCTCTCCCGATCGACTACTGGGGGTTGAATGCCCTGAAGCAAATAGGGGACAAGCTTGGTAAGTTTTTCAAAGCTTCGGAAGCCACCCTGCAGAAAAGATACACATCCTGTGCAAGAATCTGTGTCGAAATGGATGTCTCCGGAGCACTTCATGAAGGAGTTTGGCTGGATTACAGGGACGAGGAATACTTTCAAGCGCTAGATTATGAGCAAATACCCTTCAGGTGTCGAAAGTGTCATGAGCATGGACATCTGATGAGAGACTGTCCTTTGAACCAGAAGGAAGCAGTAGAAGACAAAACCCAGAACAACAAAGATCAAAACAACTTTATCAAACCAAAGTACAGGCAAAGGGCCTACAGAAGAAGGAATGTCAAAGGAGACACAAGGAAAAACATCTTCAACAATCCTTTTGAATATCTAGACCCGGAGACTGACTCAAAGGAAAAAAAGAACACCACCGATAAAGAAACAGAGCAAGTAGGACAGGGATACCCCCAAGCGGAAGGTAAAGAAACCGGGAATCCTAGCAATGAAGTCCAAATGCAAGACAGAACAGAGGAGTCAGACTACGAAACAGAGATGTTAACCAGCGAAGCGGGGAGTGAAGATCAGGAGCTAGATGAAACACTAGCTATGGCAGGTTTAGATCTATCAGTTCTTGTGGATAAATGGAAAACCAACGGGATTGAAACAGCGCCAGAGGAAGAGATAAGAAGGGTCAAGGAACTCTTCATAGCACGGCAAAAAGACATCATGGAGAAACAGAAGCACAAAATAGGTGTCATCAAAGGAGGCAGCGATCAACACAGAACGGCTCTAGGCAAAATCTCTGGCTCAGTACACAAACGCCGTAGAGGACGCAAATCAAATGGGGAACACTTGCAGGAGCTGGGGGAGATCTTGATCAATGCAGGTCAGATCAAGCAGTTAAGTGAGTACCCGTCCTTCCTTAAATCTAGTTAATCATGAATATTGTATCCTGGAACGCAAGAGGTATGAATAGTCAAAATAAACAAAGACTCCTAAAGAGACAGATGGGAAAAAACAATCCTAATATGTTATTTTTACAGGAGACAAAATGCAACAAAGATCTCATTGAAAAATTACGAATCAAGCTAGGTAGAAACTTTGAAGTTCTAGAGATAGAAAGCAAAGGGCGCGAAGGAGGGTTAGCAACCTTCTGGGACACCAGGAGATATCAGCTAGTTGCAGCTAAAGCAAGCAAGAACTACCTGGCTATGGAGATGCTTCTTACAGGTAACTCTTCCTCTTTCCTCTGTATTAATATCTACAGTCCTCAGAGGTTAGATGATAAACTTGTTTTCCTAAAATCCTTGAATAAACTTATGGGAAGACACCCAAAAGCGAACTTTATCTTGGGAGGGGATTTCAATATGATCACCTCCCTCATGGAGAAAAAAGGAGGGCTCCGGAAGCTTAATAGGGATGGGGAAAAATTTAAAGACTTCATTGACAATGCAATTTTAGTAGATGTGTACCCCAAACAAGGTAATTTTACCTGGAATAATAGACGGGGTGGTGAAAATCTGATCTCCTCAAGACTGGACCGCTTTCTTGTCTCAGAGAACTTATTATTAGATGGAAAAAATGTGGAGTCAAACATTCTGCCCAGCGGAGGATCTGACCACTGGCCGATCTCCCTTATTGTCGAGGTTCCAGGAACCCCCAGGAACAAACCCTTCAGATTCGAGAAGTTTTGGATCGAACACCCCAATTTTCTCACCATGGTGGGAAAATGGTGGGCTGAACCCTTAGTTGAAGAAGGGTCCAAAATGTTCAATTTGCAAAAACGACTCAAAAACATCAAATTAAAATTAAAAGACTGGAACAAAACAGTTTTTGGGAATATTTTTCAGGAAAAAGCAACCATAGAGCAAAAACTGGAACAAATTCACAAAGATGGGATAGCAGGCAAAAGAGATGAGGACTCATGTGCATAAGAGAAAGAGCTAGCACAACAGTGGCACACCAGATGCAAGCAGGAAGAGACATTATGGAAACAGAAATCGCGGGTGTTGTGGCTAAAGGAAGGAGAGCAGAATACTAACTTTTTTCACAGGTCGGCAATGGACTACAGAAATGCCAACAAGATCCTAGAACTGAAGAATAGTGAAGGAGAAATCCTCAGAAATCACAAGGACATCTCGGATCTACTTTCAAATCACTTCAACAACATAGCTCGAGAACCGAATGTCAACAGGGAGGCAGCCATTCAAGAAATAACCAATGCCATTCCCAACTCAATCACAGGGGAGCAGAATTGGTCCCTAAGGAAGAGGATCACTATGGAAGAGGTGGAGGAGGGAGTCAGGAGCATGCCTAATGACAAAGCGCCGGGACCAGATGGATTCACCATCAATTTCTACAAAGTCTGCTGGGAAATTGTCAAGAATGACATTTGGGAAATCGTGGAGGATTCAAGAAGACCTAAAACTATCCTTAAATCTCTAAATTCAACTTTTATTACTCTTGTTCCCAAAGAAGAGGAGGCCAACACTCCGAAAAAGTTCCGACCAATAGCCCTCTGCAACGTGATATATAAGATCATATCCAAAGTTATCGCCAACAGGCTGAAGTTCATCCTCCCAGGCATCATTTCGCAGGAACAGTCCGGCTATGTGGAAGGCAGGCAGATTCTGGACAACATTTTGCTTGCCCAGGAAATGATACATTCTCTCCATTCAAGGAAATTTGCTGGAATGCTAATACAGTTGGACCTATCCAAAGCCTATGATAAGGTGAGTTGGACTTACCTGGAAGCTATTTTTAAAGCTTTTGGCTTCAGCCAGCCGTGGATCAAATGGGTATTAGAACTCATTAAATCCACGAGATATTCTGTCCTAGTGAATGGCACTCCCTCCACGCCCTTCAGCCCTTCAAGAGGCATAAGACAAGGGGATCCTCTTTCCCCTTTCCTGTTTGTCATTCTTATGGAAGGCCTAAGTAGACTAATTGCCAAGAAAAAAGAAGATGGCCAGATCAGAGGTTTACAGCCTATCAGATCCTGCCCCGCCACCACTCATCAACAATTCGTGGATGACACCATGCTCCATGGTACCCCCACTGTAAAAGAAGCCACCGCGTACAAAGATATTCTCCATCTCTTTAGCAGAGCCTCGGGTATGGAGATTAAATTCTCCAAATCTACCATCTTTTTTTTCAACACCCATCAAGCGGTTCAATCTCATCTCTCCAGACTGCTGGGGTTCAGAATTGGTTCATTACCCTCCAGATATCTAGGTGCCACCCTCACCCTCAAACCTTGGCAAAAGAATCATTGGGAAAAAATCCTGGCCAATATGGAAAGGAGATGCAAACACTGGACCAATAGAGCTCTGAATTTTGCAGGCAGACTAGTGCTCACAAAAGCTATCCTCCAAGCCATACCCCAATACATGCTCTCGATCCTTCCCGCTCCTAAGGGAGTCCTAGATCAAATAAGAAGTATTCAGCACTCATTCCTATGGAGTGGAAACAGTGAGAAGAAGAAATGGTCGCTGGTGGCCTGGAAAAAACTCTGTAGACCAAAAAACAGGGGAGGCCTGAATCTGGTTGATCCCTCTATTGCCAACAGAGTCTGCGCAGCCAAAATCTGGTGGAAGTGGATTTCAAACACCACCCTCCCTTGGGCCAGTCATTGGAAGGAGAAATACAGGCCGACCGGCTGCAATCTGGATCTCATAAGATTGCAGGATTCCCCCATCGGATCCCCTATATGGAATCATGCTCAAGCTAACATAAGCATTATCCAGGATCACAGCTTCTGGGAAATTCGAAATGGGACACAAGCTCTCTTCTGGGAGGATGCTTGGCAGCAATCTCCAACAATTGAATCTCCCACCCTCCAACCCCTTAAGCTAGCTTACCAAACAGAGGGCCACAGCAGAGTCAACCACTACTGGAACTCCCACAGTGAAGACCCGGAGTGGAGAGAGTGGAAAGTTTTCAACCCAGACCAGAATGGAGTGCCTCAAGATGCTATCCAGGACCTAAACCAACAAATTCGCAAAAGAAAGATCAGAATAGCTGTTGAAAATGACAAGCTCAGATGGGGACCGAAAGGTAACGGGGAATTCTCGCTTAAAGAAGCAAGAAGCATAATCGAACAAGAAGAACATCCCGAAACTGTGCCTTGGGCCGAAAAAATTTGGGATAACTTTCAATGGCCGAAAATAAGAACCTTTTTGTGGCTTCTTATGCAGAAGAGGACTCTAACTTGGGAGAACCTACGAAAAAAAGGATTTCAGGGACCTTCGAAATGCCACATGTGCCTGCAGGAGGAGGAAACGATGAATCACCTCTTCAACTCCTGTGAATGGGCATCCCAGTTATGGCTATGGATGGAAGCAATAATGGAAGACACAGATCGAAACAGGGACTCCATTCAGGATTCGATTACCAATTGGAGGAAAAACTTCTCCAGTATGAACAGCGTGGACAACATTTGGAAATGCACCCCAGGTTTCATTACTTAGACAATATGGAAAGAAAGGAATAGACGAGTCTTTACAGAAGAGAACCGAAGTATTGAATGCGCAAAAGAATCCATATTAAACAACATCAAACAACTAGTTCAGGCAAAATGCAAAATCGACCCAAATGATAAACCGACGGGAAAGGACTTACGCATCTTAAAGAAATTTCAACTGGAAGCCTTCAGTCGCTGCCCCACAAGAGGAAATAAAGCCCTCACTTCCTCTCAACTTCACAGATGGCAACCTCCACCTGAAGCTTGCCTCAAATTGAACTTTGATGGAGCTTCGAGGGGTAACCCAGGTATTGCAGGAATCGGAGGAGTCATACGTAATCACAAAGGAGACATAATCCACATTTTTTGCAGGTCGTTGGGGGAATGTACGAACAATGAAGCAGAATTCGCAGCAATGGAGCAAGGTCTAAAGATTCTCAGATCCTTCAGACAGGGTAATTTCATCGTGGAGGGGGATTCCTATTTGGCAATCTCTGCGGCTAAGCGCCTCCAAGCAGGGACTCAAACCAGTAAAGTCACCAAACATTGGAGACTGGCGAAGGCGACCGAGGTTATAGCAGAATTGCTAACAGACCTGAAAGGCACTGTCTTCCAATCTATCAGAAGAAAAGCTAATGGCGTGGCAGATTTCCTGGCAAACCACGGGGCTGACACACCGCACCTCATCACGAACAGTTGTTGGCAGGACGTAGACTGCCCTACCCTCAAGGTGAAATGCGCACAGCTGGCGGAAAAGGACAATATCCACGTCGATTCATCCTAAGGGGTGACGGCCCCAGCACCAGGCACCGGAAGGAAAAAATCATTGGCATCAGCAATAATCATGACCACAGTGATGGAGTGACAGAACATCCAGGACAAGGCACATCCTGGCGGCGGTATGCTAGTACAAATATCGATCGTCACGGTTCAAACGATCGAATCAACTACAGCGGCACTGGCCAATCCGTCACCTCTGGCAGGAATTTGCAAGGCAAGGCACCCAGAACATTTATGTCAAACCATAATGAAGTAAAGGGACTTGAAGCTCGGAACAGAAGAAATCAGCAGGCTGATACTCAGAGTACCCCCGCAACTTCCAATCACCGTTATGATCTTCCAACCGTACAGCATACTTGGCATCAAGACAATCAAGGCATGAGCAGCCACTACCTCTTTGATTCGGCCTGCATCGGCCTCGTCTGTGCGAACCGATTTTCCATTTATGGCATCGGTACCCGAAGTTTAAGCGGGACAGCTACCACCCTCAGGCGATTTCATAAATGGAGACGCTATAAAGCTAGACATCGCAACCTAGTTTATCCCATATCTGTTCAAGTGAAGGGTGCAAACAATTCTGTAAACGATAATCGGTGTAGTGGGAGAAGGCATAGCAGGGAAATCATGGATGCGGGTGGTAGTCGCTGCGCCGCAGCGAATCAGGACCTCTATGAAGCTAAGAGAGGATATGAGACCAGAGCCACTGCCAAGCACAAGTGCAAGGTGGCGGATCTGGAAGACAAGGTAAAACAGGAAGAGAAAGGGCGAACGGAGGAGGAGGTTGCGGCAGAAGTGAATTGGCTGCATGATCCAGGTACCCCATCTAAGAGGGCTACTCAGTTCGTGCATACCAAAGCGGAAAGCTGGCGCACTAAGACACTGATAGCCAAAGCACTGGAATCCATGGATAAGGAAAGGCCGACAAATATCACGGAAGTAAACTTAACTGACGCTCAGATGGCCAAAATCTTGGACTTCAACAACACTCTGGACAGCCGCATCACCAGGGTTCAGGACGCCATCTAGGTCGTTGACCGCAAGCTTACTCTCCTTATCAAGCTGCTCAGAGACACCATCAACCAGGGCCCTTCTGCCCCTCAGACTACAAATGTCACGGAGCAGGGCGACAGTATACTGAATGCTATGCAAGCCAGGGTGAATACCCATATTGCACAAATGGGCCTAGACACCATCGGTCTGTTGGGCAAGCATATCTAGTCTCTGCCTCTGCTCTTTTTGTCTTCTTGTATGGGTCTTCGGCTCCTTATGGCCTTCTCTGTTTTTAACAATGTCAATGTCTCAGTTTGCTATGTTGTGAACCTCGTGATGTCCGCGAATAAGATCTGCCACTGCCGCCCTGCGTGGTGTGCCTCAGGCATTTTAGTCTTGTTAGGTAGTCTGTCCCAGTCGTCCATCTGCTTTAGCAGAATTTTTGTACACTATTTTGTTATATAATATAACTATCTGATTTACACAAAAAAAGATTAGCTATGAGCTAATTGAGTCCCAAGACAAGAGAATATTTTTTTCCAAAAATTTCCAGTGAGAATGGTATCTCTATCTCTTATAATAATATTTGGGTTTCCATGTAGCTTTTGAATTGTTTCTATAAATGTAGTAGCAACTATATTGGATTTAAAAGGATGAGATAATGCACAAAAGTGTGCATACTTGGTAAGTCTATCAACTACTACCATGATGACACTCTTTCCTTCAGACTTGGGTAAACCTATGATAAAATCCATTGAGGCCTCCTCTTAATGTTAAGTTGGAATAACTAAAGGTTGTGACAGACCTGGGGTCTTAATTGTCTCAACTTTATTTTGTTGTAAAACCAAACATTCTGACACAAATTTCTGAATATCAGATTTAAAGTCGTCCCTAAAAAATTCCTTCTTGACACTATGGTAAGTTTTTTAAAATCCTAAGTGCCCTCCTAAGGGGGAGGTGTGCAATTCCAAAAGAATATTTTGATTGAGTTGTGAATTCTTACATAGATATAAGCAGTCTTTGTACCATAATGAATCATTTTTCTAGATAAATGTATCAGATGTACTGGGATCTTGCTACAACTTTTGAATGAGTATCCACACCTCTTTTTCATTCTTCCATTCATCCCTTGCTTCAATTTTATAATTAGGTTGGCTAATAGAAATGGCATATAGAAATGCTTCCATAACCCGATCCTTTCTTTAGAGTGCATTTGCAACAACATTTTTATTTCCTTTTTTGTAGATGATTTCAAAGTCATAACCCAACATCTTTGTGACCCATTTTTTCTGCTCTTCTGAAGATAATCTTTGTTCTAAAAATTATTTAAGGCTATCATAATCTGTAATTACCTTGAACTGTCCTCCCATTAGGTAAGGTTAGCATTGCTTTAGTGCATGTAGTATTGCCAACATTTCCTTCTTGTAAATAGGTTTATGTAAATACTTTCTCTTGATTGGACGACTTTCAAAAGCAATGGGTCTTCCTTCTTGCATTAAAACAACACCAATTCCATTTTTTGAGCATCACACTCCACAATAAAGGTTTTTGTGAAGTATGGTGTAGCTAAGATCGGTGCTTGGCACTTTGGCTCTTTAAGATGTTCAACGGCCTTAGTTTCTTTGGAGTCCAACAAAATTCTTTCTTTAGTAATGTTGTTAGAGGCATTGCTATTCTCCCATAATTCTTAAAAAATTGTGATAATACCCTGTCAGTCTGAGAAATCCTCGAAGATGCTTTAGGGTTGTGGGGATTCTCCATTCATTAATGACATTAATTTTTTGAGGGTCTATCTTAACACCCTCATGAGATACAATATGACCCAAATATTCCACTTCTCATAGTCCAAAGAAACATTTGGAGGTTTTTTCATATAATTGTTTCTTTTCCAATAGTTTGAGCACGTTGTCAACATGTTGAACATGATCCTTCCAAGACTTGTTGTAGATTTGTATATCATTAAAAAATACTAACACAAATTTTCTAAGGCTTTGAAAATGGAATTCATCAAACCTTGAAATGTCGAAGGTGCATTAGTAAGGCCAAAAGGCATGACCAAAAATTCATAATGACCTTCATGATTTCTGAATGTTTTTTTGGGAATGTGTTCAATATTTATTCTAATTTGACGATATCTTGAATGAATATCTGACTTGGTGAATAAAGTTGCTCCATGTAATTCATCCAACAATTCATTAATGATAGGAATGGGAAATCTATCTACAATAATGAGTTTTTTGTCCCTATAATCCGAACATATATGCCATGATCCATCCTTCTAGTGCACCAATACTACTGGAGCAGAGAAATAACTTTGGATAGGTTGAATTATACCAATCTCTAGCATTTATGCAACCATATGTTCAATTACACTCTTTGGGCATAGCGATATCTGTAAGGCCTGATGTTCAGAGGAACACTTCCTAGAATCAAGTGAATATCATTATCATAATCAGGAATAGGTGAGAGGCCTTTGGGAATCTCAAATACCTTGGAATGATTTTCCAAAACTTTTTGGAGATCTGGAGAAATGAATGATTTCGATGTTTGAAACCTCTAGTGAGCATAATTGTGCAATTATGACTCATTGTTCTTTCTTCAAAAGATTTATCATGGAATTAGAGATGATTATCTTCCTTGAATTTTGTAGCGCCCTCCTCCCACATCTACCCAAGTAACCAACCAACTAGGGTAAACATGTGTCGAGAAGTTACTATGATATGATTCAACTCCATATGTGTCAGTTAAGGAAGTGGAATCGATAGAAACACACCATACCAGACCTTCTGCACTTGCTACAAAACTCCAAGAATACATCCTAGTCATTCCTCTAACTAGCCCATGGGTCCCACTGAGCTTGTATACCATTAAATCCTCATACAATCCCTTGATATGGACAAGGGTACATCTAAAAACCTCTGGATGTACACACAACATGGATATGCATGGGACTGGGAAATTTTCTCCTTGGACCTATGCTTGCAACTCCAGGATTTATGCCACTTTTCAATCCCAGAATCCAGGTCACTGCCCATAAACCCCTGTAGTTTTTAGAATCCATAATTTACCTAATGAAAAGACTTACAAATCAAAAAATGACTTTAGGACTAGGCTTGAACATCCCCAACCGGGACTGACATTCTGTCAAACACTTGGAATCAATGCAATCTATAGGAAATGAATACAAGACAAAGCATAATTGATTGATAACTCATATGAGACTTGACAAGAAGGATCACCACCCTCTTCCCTTAACTATTTTGACATCAATTAGGTCTTGCATCCATTATCCTTTAAGTTACAAGTAAATACATAAAATAACCATGACTACAACTAATCATATAACCAAGCTTATAACCAGTATTAAACCATGAAAATAATAATGAAGTAACAACCATTAAATCCACCTATTAACAAGTGCAAAAGAAAGAGAAATTAACTTTTATTAAACATAGGCAAGGGCCGACTAGGTTCAGGACTTCCACATACCACCCAACCATAGACATGGTTGAACCAAATCTTTCATTTAGCCAGCTACCCTTGTGCCATATTCCAAGCATGAATGTGAGATATCATGGATAAACCAATCCAAAAAAAACTAAGGGAATCCATAGGTTAAACCACCTGCACCCTTACCAAGCCATGAGCTCACAAAAACTAGCACTGAGATCGCAAAACCAAATTGAGTTTTGAATGCCTCTAGACTCCATCACTATCCTTGAGGAATTTTTTATCTCTTTCTCTCTTAGGCTTTACCACAATCCAAATCATATCACTAGGCCCTAAACCGAGACACTAGTCTCTCAGGATTTTCCACAATCCACACCATATCACTAGGCCCTAAAATGAGACTCCACCCTCAGGCTTTAATGTGTATCCCACCAAAACCGGTCAAGGGATTCCTACGCCTTTGTGAATTTTCTTGAGACCACCTCCGCCTTGGATTTTGAAACAATCCGACAATTCCAAATCTCAAAACCAAGAAAACAATCCCATCACACCATGGCTATCCAGAAAAAATAAGGCAAGGTTGAAAACCACTGTCATAACCTGGAAAAACCATTCCATCAACACCAAGAGAACTATATACCAACATGCAAATCCATGCATGTCAAAACCAGCTGGGAAATTAGACGTGCAATATATTACTTGCAAGTATTCCTGCTGAAGCTGCTTGATCCTGCTCTTCCTTACTTGATCTTTGCTTTCCTTTCCTTTCATTGTCCTTACTTTGTTTTCTTTTCCCTTCCTTTCTCCAAAGATAGAATGCTCCCAGAAAAATATAAGTGTCCAAGATTATGAGAGAGATCCAAAATTGAACTGGCAAAAAGCCATGAACTAATTCTCATAAGCCTTTTTATCAATGAGGCCTCTATTTTCTTCATTTTCCATTATTTTCCTTCAATTTCCTCCTCACATGCAACCTGTGACCTTTCACCTTCCTTTTCTCCTATTTTCCTTTATTTTCATAAATAAATGTGCCAAAATACATTTTTGCCTTTTTAATGCCTTAGCCATTTCCTTTTACAATTTTCTTTAGTCGTAAACACATCCAGTGATGTCCAGTGGGATATATTTTCCCAACATTCGTCTTGGAATAAGTGTCCCTTAGCTGTGGTCTTATTTTTCCTTTATTAACTTTTATTACATGAAATTTTAACTAGGGGCTATTACAGACCCCTCCCCCTTGGGTAACACTTTCCTCAGTGTTAAACCACACCAATACCTTAGTGAAACTGCTAAAAAGAAAACATACTTCCCATGGAGCTTTATAACTTAGCTCGTTGCAGTATTTACAATGAATGACCTGCTTAAAATCAAAACATCATGACAACATGACAAGATAACAACCATACTTCTTATTGGGGCTTTATAATTTATCTCATGGCAGTATTTACATCCACATACATATGTGCATATACCAAAACATTAGCAAAACATAAGCCAAACATATAGTAATCATCATACCAAAACTACTTTGCCTCCACCAGTAAACAAAGAAGGATGCATGGCTCTCATTTGATTCGTCATATCCCATGTAGATTCTTTGGGCCCAAAGTGCTTCCACTGCACTTTAAATTGCTCTATGGTTCTAGTCCTGAGCATGTGCTACTTCTGTTGCAATATCCGCTGAGGCTTCGGCTGGAATTATCCTTCTTTCTCCACCAACAATACAGACCAATCAATAATATGATTAACATACTTTATCTACCTTTTAAGCAATGAAACATGGAAAACATCATGGAATTTCATTGTTGGAGGTAGCGTAAGTTGATAGGCTACTAGTCCAATCCTCTCAAGGATATCAAAAGGCTCACAATATCGTGGTGCCAACTTGTCACTTGATCGAATCCTCAAAGATTTCTTCTTGGGCTTGATGTGCAAATACAAAGGCTACCCAACTTAAAACTCCTTGAATGCCCTGTGTTGGTCACCATAACTCTTTTCTCTATCATGTCTTGCCTTTAAATTCTGCTCTATAACCTACAATTCTTGATCCATTTATGCCAACATATTCGGTCCAATAAGTACCTTTTTCACTGGATCACTCCAGCTGATGGGAGTATTACAACTCCACCTATACAGTGCCTCAAAAGGACTCATCCTCAATGACTCATGATAACCATTGTTATATGCAAAATCAACCAGTGGAAGATACACCTACCATCTTCTCTATTAGTGGATCATGTACATCCTTAGCATATCCTCCAAGATCCTATTGACCCTCTCTGTATTTCCATATGTGTACAGATGATAGGTTGTACTTAAGGCCAAATCTGTACCCAAACCTATGAATAGCTCCTTCCAAAACTTGGAAGTGAACTTCACATCCCTATTCGACACAATCTTCTTCGAAACACCATGTAATCTCACGATCTCCCTGATGAAAACCTGTGCCACCTCACTAGATGAATATGTAATCTTCACTGGAATGAAGTGAGTTACCTTCCTCAACCTTTCGACCACGACCATAATAGAATCATGTTGTCTCATTGTCCTTGGAAGAACTGTAATGAAATCCATGGAAATGACCTCCCATTTCCATTCCAAAATTGGAATAGGTTGTAGTAGACCACCTGGATGCTTACATTATGCCTTTACTTGTTGAAAATCCAAACATCTAGCCACGAACTCTGCCACTTCCTTCTTCAGATTTGGTCAATAGTAGAACTTCTTCACCATCGTCAATGTCTTTTGATATCTTGGGTAACCCGAGTATGGCTTGGCGGGAAACTCCCTCAATATAAGCTTCTTGATCTCACTCGATCCGACACATAGATATTGTCCCTGAATCTCACCAAATCATCTACCGTGAGACGATAGTCTGCATCCTGATCACTTGTACATGTACCTGTACATATAACTATATTTGTGCCTATACATGTACCTACACTCTACTGTAATATGTGCATAATATCCATATACCTGTCATCATGTTGTCCTTCTTGCAAGCTCCTATCCTGTAACTTTGTCCCATAAGAGATCATAGATGCACCTGTACCTTCTTGCTAAGAGCATATGCAACTTGGTTCTCCTTTCCCTTAATGTATATGATCTCAAACTCAAACTCGCTAAGGGTAGCTAACCATCTAAATTGCTTGGCATTTAGATTTGGCTGGTCAAACAACTATCCCAACCCACTGTGTTTGCTCATCAATACAAATCTCATGCCAAGAAAATAATGCCTCCACATCTTCAAGGCATGAATAATAACTGCCAACTCAACATCACGAGTCACATAGTTTTGCTTGTGCTCATTCAACTTCTTGGACGCATAGCACACCATCTGTCCTTCCTACATAAGGAGTCCACCAAGTACTATTTTACATGCATTTGTACACACTAGAATCTCTTTATCCATATATGCAATCTTAAGGACTATAACATTGGTCAACAATTGTTTTAGCTGCTCAAAACTAGCTGCACATTCTTCTATCCGTTCGAACTTCTTACCTTTCCTCTGCAAGTATGTCATAGGATATGCAATGCATGAGAAGTTCCTAATGAAACTCCTATAGTAACTTGCCAATCCCATGGATGATCTCACCTCATCCACACTCTTATAAGCTACCCACTCCATGATGGCCCTTATCTTTTCTTGATCTACTATTATTCCTTATGTCGAAAAGAAGTTGCACTTGCTAATCTTAGCATACAACTGATGCTCTCTTAGCAATCTCAACACTGCTGCTAAATGCTCAGCATGCTCTTCTTCATTCTTGGAGTATATCAAGATGTCATCAATTAATACAATAACAAACTTGTTCAAATAAGGACTCCAGATATTATTAATCAAACACATAAATGTAGTTGGGGCATTAGGCAAATCGAAGGGAACTAAAAAAAATTCATAATTCCCATACCTGGGCTTGAAGGAAGTCTTGTATATATCCTCTTCCTTGATGCATACCTGATGGTATCCTGATCTCAAGTCAATCTTAGAGAACACTGTCACTCCCTTCAACTGATCAAGAAAATCATCAATCCTTGAAAAAGGGTACCTATTCTTGGTCGTCACATTGTTCATCTGCCTATAATCAATGCAAAATATGAGAGTACCATCTTTCTTCTTTACAAATAATACTGATGCACCCCAAGGTGATACACTTGGCCTAATGTATCCCTTGTCAAGCATCTCCTTTAACTGCAATTTCAACTCTACTAGCTCTGGGGAACTCATACTGTAAGGTGCCTTCGATGTTGATGTTGCCCCAGGAACCAACTCAATAGATAAATCTAATTCCTTGTGAGGAGGTAACTCTAGAATCTCTGTTGGAAACACATCCTTATACTACTGCAATACAAGGTACCTCTTTAATATTTTGGCATCCTTGACATCTTTACCCTTATCACTAGATATATGCACTACAAACATCACACAACCTTTTCCCCATTATCATCCAAGCCCTCATTGGCCTTTTCGAAGCAATCCACTTTGATACTGTGAAGGTAAAACCAATCCATACCCAAAAGCATGCTATACAATGCCAATGGAAGTATATTCAAATGTGCTATTGTAGGCATACCATTAAACTCAAATGCACAAGCTCTTACCCAATGGTGAACTCTCTTCTTTTTACATGTATTCAATTATACCAACTAAGATGTTGCATGCACTTATTTTCTCAAACCACACTTATCCACTAGGCCAATATTAATATAACTATAATTAGATCCAGGATCAAACAAAATAGAAACAACTTTATCACAAAGCCTATCGTCCATCTCAATGATAGATGCCTGATAATATGCCTGCCTGTTGTCCACAACTGTATAAATGTGAGGAATTCTATGACCAACATCCCCAACTGTATGCACCTCATGAACATTATAGATATGGGTTCTACCACCCTGATGCCGAAGAAAATCCCTCTTATGATAATCCTTGCTACATATCCAACACTGAAACAGTGCTCTACCATCCCCTCTAGTCTGTTGCTCTCCATGTCCCCTCTCAATTGTATTGAACTTCTTGTAAGACACTAAATTTTCCTTCTCACCTACATCCTGAGGTCTTCCTCACTTTAGTGGCCATTTTGCTTTAACTTTCTCATTTCTCTTCAAGTCATGCTCAGGCTCAACTTTCTGCTTTGATTGCTCATAACAATGTTTTGGATTTTGGATGGCCTCCTCCAACAATATAATCTCATCGAACTCAATGCAGTCTCTGTATGATAATGGCAATCCATTGATGAATCTATGAACCTTGGCCTTCTCCTCCTTGAGGTAAGGAACATATTTTAATATCTCTAATAACCTACTAATATACTCATCATCTGTCATGGAACCCATCTGCAACTCATAAAAATCCTTATCTTTGTCGTCATAGTACCTTTCCGACAAATAATTCTTCATGGAGAGCCTCTCAAACTCATTCAAAGTCAAGTCATCCTCTTGAATACCTTTAGCATTCTTCACATCCTCCCACCATATATTTGCTTTCCCTTTAAGATTAAAAGTGGTTATCTTTTCTTTCATGTTCTCTGAATAATCATGCAATCTGAAGAACTTACTCATACCAAGAAACCATGCCTCTGAATCCTATTATTTATTCATCTCTCCATTGAATGTAGGTGGATTTTATTTCTTAAAATCATCCATAAAATGTCCCTTATCACTCCTCCTGTAAGTATGATAATGATGACGATCATAATTCCTGTCAGAACTAGAACTAGAATAATACCTATGTCTATCACCCCTCCTATTCAAAGTATCCAAGGACTTTCTATCTCTGATCGTGTCCTCTCCATCTAACCTGTACTCACCATAATACCTTCTTCCATATGCCCTGTTATTTCTATCCTCCTTCTCATGGCTGATCCGAAGTGGTTCGTGTCACAGCAATTCAGAAAAACTCTGAAGTCTCACTACATTTACCTCTTCTTGTTTCTCTTGTTCCTATATGATTATTTCATTGTTTGATTACAACTCCTTATTTATGCCTTTAAACTTCTTAGTGTGTCTACCAAATCAAAATAATTCCCAACACCATGCTACTTGTCTAATCCATAGGGAGAGTCTTGGAAACTATAGTCTACCATATTGCTAGTCATCTATGATATTCTTCCTATAAGGCATATCATGTCATCTAAATCAAATCACAATAAACCAACGTACCTTAGCATAATTTGGGGATGATACCTCATCTGCAGGATAAACAAATCAGTGTAATATATGTATAACATAATCATGACATCATATAGAAATATAACTCATAAGCATATAAGCATGTAACCATCATTCTAGCTAGAGTCTAGTCATCAATGCATGACCATATCAACTACACATACCATGACCTCATGCATGAAAACAACCACCACATCATTGTACATTTGACCGCACATGAATACTAACGTGCATAAACAACATGTAACCAATCATACACTCATGATGACACAATTCACAAAAACAACATCCTTTTTCACATGATGACATCACTACAACCATAACCAACACCATGCATATGCAACAAGCATATAGACCACAAGGATGATTGACACACGTGAAAAAGAAATGAATGCATGACCAACACACAATCTATCCAGTATGAGGGGTGAACCATGCTCTAATACCACTTTGTAACACCCTCCTCCCACATTTACCCAACCAACCAACCAACCAGGGTAAACATGTGACGAGAAGTTACTATGATATGATTTGACTCCCTATGTGTCAGTTAAGGAAGTGGAATCGATAGAAACACACCATACCAGACCTTCTGCACCTGCTATAGGAATCACAAAATGCATCCCAATCATTCCCTTGACCAGACTCTAGGTCCCACTAAGCTTTTAGACCATTAAACCCTCATATGCTCCTTTGCTATGGAAAAAGGTGAATCTAAAAACCTTGGACACACGCACAACATGGGTATGCATGTGTCTGGGGACTTTTCTCCTCAGAACTGTGCTTGTGACTCTAGGATTTGTGCCACTTTTCAAGCCCATAATCCAGGTCACTTCCCAAAAACCCGTGTAGCTTTCAGAATCCATAATTTACATAATGACAAGACTTACAAATAAAGAACTGACTCAAGGAATAGGCCAGACCATCCCCAACTGGGACTGACATTCTATCAAACACTTGGCATCAATGAAATCTATAGGAAATGAATACAAGACATAGCATAATTAACTAATAAATTATATGGGACTTGACAAGAAGGATCAAAACTCTCTTCCCTTAATTGTTTTGACATCAATTAGGTATTGCATCCATTATCCTTTTAGTTACAAGTAAATACATGAAATAACCATGACTATAACTAGTCATATAACCAAGCTTATAACCACATTAAACCATGTAAATAAAAATAAAATAACAACCATTAAAGCCACATATTAACAAGTACAAAAAGCAAGAGAACTTAGCTTTTATTAAACATAGGAAAGAGCCAACTAGATTTAGGACTTCCACGTACTACCCAACTGTAGACATGGCTGAACCAAATATTTCTTTCAGCTAGTCACCCCCATGCCATATTCCAAGCATGAATGTGGGGTCTCATGGATAAACCAATCCAAAAACAACCAAGCGAATCGATAGGATAAACCACCTCCACCCTTACCAAACTGTTATCTGACCAAAATCGACACCGAGATCACAAAACCAAACTGAGCTTGGAATGCCTCCAGACTCCATCACTATCCTTGAGGAATTTTATTTCTCCTTGTCACTCAAGATTTACCGCAATCTACAATGGATAGCTAGGCCCTAAAATGAGACACCAGTCTCTCAGGATTTACCGCAATCCATACCATATCACTAGGCCCTAAACCAAGACTCCACCCTCAAGCTTTACCGTGTATCCCACCAAAACCAGTCAAGGGATTCCTAGGACTTTGGGAATTTTCCTGAGACCACCTCTGCCTTGGATTTCGAAACCATCTGCCAATTCCAAAGCTCAAAATCGAGAAAAAATTCCCATCACACCATGGCTATCCAGAAAAATGTAAGGCAAGGCTAAAAACCACTATTATAACCCGACAAAACCATGCCACTGAAAGCAAGAGAACCATATACCAACATGCAAAGCCATGCATGTTAAAACCAGCTAGGAAATCACACATGCAATATGTTACCTAAAATTATTCTTGTTGAAGCTACTTGATCCTATTCTTCCTTGCTTAATCTATTTGATCCTACTCTTCCTTGCTTAATCTTTGCTTTCCTTTCCTTGTCCTTCCTTTGCTTTCTTTTCTCTTCCTTTCTCCAAAGCTAGAATGCTCCAAGAAAACCCTAAGTGTCCAAGAGTGCGAGAGAGAGGATAATGAGAGAGCTCCAAAACTAAATTGACAAAAAACTGTGAACTGATCCTCAGAAGCCTTTTTATCAATGAGGCCTCTATTTTCTTCATTTTACAGTATTTTCCTTCAATTTCCTCCTCACATGAAACCTATGACCTTTCACCTTCATTTTCTCCTATTTTCCTTTATTTTCACAAATAAATGTGCCAAAATACCTTTTTTCCTTTTTAATGCCTTAGCCATTTCCTTTTCCAATTTCCTTTAGCCATAAACACATACAGTGATGCCCACTATGATATCTTTGCCCAACGTTCAACTTGGAATAAGTGTCCCTTAACTGTGCTCTTATTTTTCCTTTATTAACTTTTATTACATGAACTTTTAACCAGGGGCTGTTACAATTTCCCTATGATACCCCTTATTTCAATTTCCCTTCCTTCCTAGAATAATTTCAATAAAAGTTCTTGAAAAATAAAATTTATCATCGCCAAATATTGTGACTATTAAACTCCTAGTACAACATTTGAGCACCACCCATTGGAATGGAAATCAGTCGAATATTCAATGCATATTCCCCCATGGTTAGCTTAATATTATGGCACTTTCTAGAGAAATTTATAGTTCCTCCATTTGTAACCATCACTCGACACTTTGATAATGGATATAGAAATAAATTCAATTCCTTGGCTATCTTACAATGAATAAAATTATGGGTACTACTCAAATCAATCATCACTATTACCTTTTTCTTCTTGATATAGCCTTCTATATTAAGAGTTTGAGGAGTGGTAATTCCCGCCAATGCATTACAAGATATGGTCATATTCATTTCTTCTTTCTATGGGGTTGGTTCTTGGTGTATATCCTATTCTTTTAATGTTCTTTGTTCATTTTATTCATCCTCTTCACAATCTATGTAAAATAATTTATTCTCAGCACACTTATGACCTTTAGTGTATTTTCTTCCATAAATGTAACAAATCCATTTTTCTCTTTTTCCCTCCAGTTTTTATGGTGTCAACCTTGTAGGTTGTGGGAGGTTAGGAGTAACAACACTTCCATATTTATAGTTGTGAGGGGGAGATTTCCTTGTTTCCATGGTTTTGCTTTCAACTTTTCTTGCCAACATAAATGTTGTCCCCAATGAATTAGGTTCCCAAAGGTGAACCTCATGTTGGATGTTACCCTTCAAAATCCCTATGAAGATATCAATCCTATGCTCTGGAATATCAGTTACCCTAATATTCAATTTTTGGAAGTCCTCAATGTGCTCTGCCATTGAACCTTTTTGTTTTAGATTTATCAATTGGCTAAAGAAGGTGTTTCTCTTTGTATCCTCATAATGAGATATCATTTCCTCTATAAAAATTGACCAAGTGACAAGTGGTTTACAAGAAAAAATACATCAGTACCATACAAACTGATTGGGTTGTAAATATAAAGATGCAATGTGTACCTTTTATGTGTGTTGCACACCATGTAGATCAAATTATTGCTCCATCTATAGTATCCATGTTACTGGATCCTTGCCATAAAACTTACTCATATCAATTTTTTGGAATAAGGTTGGTCTTCAATCCAAAGTTAGTGTCTCTAAAATCATGATTAACATTCCTTTTTTTCTCATCATGAGTTTCATGGAATACCTTGTCGCCATTAGAAAGCATATTTTGTAGCAACGTTTTCAAACCTTCCACATCTACTTTTATTTTTTATTCTAAACCATCCATCTTAACATTCACCTTCACTTCCAATTCATTTTTAGTTACTCTTTGCCAAAGAGAAATTTGTTGCAATTGGTCTCATAATTTTGATATATCATGTTGCATTTATTCCTCTTCTTCATGTGTCATAGTAGAGCTTTATGGTTTCTTAGTAGGAGTATCCATTTTTTTGTTTCGAGGCATTTTGGAACCAAATAATGATATCTATACTTTACTATGCCCTTTGAATTACTTCATACTAATTTTTCAAACAAAAATTATGCAAATTTAAAAAAATACATACCTTTTTTTCTTATTTTTTGGAGCTTGATATTGAAACTATTGTATCTTTGTAATTTTGGCCACAAAAGGTCTAGAATTGGGTCCTATGGTATACCTCTGAGTTCTCTTTTCAATTCCACATGTCATACCAATATTGGATTCTTAAATATAAATTTATTCTAAATCTCCCGCGATGACCTAATTATGGACTTGTTTAGTAGAGTGAACTTGTACAGGATTCCACTAGTCATTGTTTCAACCTTTAGCCCTAAAATTGATATAAAGAAACTAAAGACCATGCAATTTCAGTCTCTTTTTACATCATTCAAATCCGATGCTTGAAAAAAAGTTATAATGATTTTCCTTACGTCACCTGTTTGAGACTAATTTATGGAGCATGAAAAAACCCTAACTTCTTCGGACCATATCTCAGAAAATGTAGTGAACCAAGATTTGAATATTTTTCACAAAGTTCACCAATATTTCATATCCATGTGGTGAAAATTTCAACTTCTAAATCCTCGTATAAAAAACATTATAGCGAAAATTCCAAGTTGACCTGTTTTAAGCAGTGAAACCCGAGAATCCAAACCCCTGATACCAAATGTTATGCAGCCAAATCAGAAAACATAAGAAAGAATAGATTAATTCCTTGAAAAATAGCCTCTTCGATGGGGAAAACTCCTTTACATCACATAAATTAACAATTATTGGATGATACAAATGACAAGACCTCCTTGGTATACATAGGAGTCTAAGGGGTCACAATATAATCGAAGCCTACGTAACAATAATAATGTATGGGCACAACAATAATAGTAGTGGGCTTTTATGTGGCACAACAATAATAATATCAGGGAAAAATGGGCACAACAATAAAATCAAGGGGGCCACACAAACAATAACAATAAGGAGGCTACACTAGTATTATAGGGACCTAACATGCATTTTGGGACTACATTCAATTATCATTTTTCAGCTATTGGCACACCTTTGTAATGGAAAACTAATAAATTTTCCCTATTATTTGCTAAATTATTCACAACATATGAAAAAGGCAGTGCATATGGAAAAACATTCGAAGTCCTGCTTAAACAACCATACACTCATCAATCTAATTATAATTCATTCACGACAATAATAGTGAAACACATGGACTAGTTTATTGGCAAAGTCACATGCACCAACCATTAAAACATAGGAAAGTAAAAGAGAAGAATAAGAGGTAAGTGTTGAAACAACACTAGAAGTGTAATATTCCTAATTGGAATTTAACAATTAATACCAAGCAATGGAATATGAACAATAAATAAATTGGAACTTATACACAACAATTAAAAAACCAAAATGTCCAACAACACAATCTAAGCCTTTTCAATATTTTTATAATAAAACGGTACATAAAATGAATTGAAATTTTGAAACCTGGGCTTGCTATGCAAGGTGACAAGAACCCAGAAAAATGACCCAGAGCCAAGTGGTAGAAATGGCCCCAGAGTGATTTATGCACTAGCTAGAAATAATCTGTTGTCAGCTGGAATGTTGATCTCAAGGTTGAATACTCCTAAGAATGATTTGAAAATTTAGCTCTGAAATCCTCTCCCAAAACACAAAATAACCCAAAAATGGTTTGGGATGAATCCAGATGATGAATAATCCAACCAAAATGGTCCAAATGGCTCCCTAGCTAGCTATGCACTCGACTCAATTTCTTCCCCATATATCACTTAGAAAATTATGAAAAAAATTAATCTTGACCTCTACACACCAATCCCAACAAAATCCATAAAGGTTTTGGCCCAATTCTAGCTAACTCGAATGACCCCAAAAAGTATGAATGGATTTGCCAAGTAGACTTTGTGCACTACTGAAAATTCTCTATTCAAATATGCTCCAAACAACTGTTGAATAGCCACCCAAACTCCACACAAATTCTCATCTAAAAATAGTATTTCTATCGAACCCTAATCTCTCCTAGAATCTGATACTCCTCTCTCCTACACAAGCTTCAACTAATGATCTCTACACACTATATAAATAAGAGAAATTTAACCCTGGGTATTACCTCAACTCTACCCTGCAAAATGCCAACAAACTCCTACTACAGCCAGGGAAAAGTCTCTCCAAAATCCCAGAATCTCTAAACCACAATTATGTCTCCAAAATATGTACCATGAACTCCTCCTACACGTAGGAAATGCACAAATCTCATATAATACCCTACATTAAGCTCAAGGGAAGCCCTGAATTGGACTCCCAAACTTCCTCACTAGGGAGACACTCAGAGTTCTCCAAAATGAGAGTGGAATGTCTCCTTAGAATTCCTGTGCTAAATAACATGTTTCTTCTTGTGCTAAGCAACCCTAGGAGAAGATGAAAGGTGAAATGTAATAGTCAAAAAATGATAAACAAATGAGTCCATCCTCCTTTTATAATTTTTCCCCATGCTTGTAGTCTCCTTAATTATTATTTTATTAGTGGGGGCAATTTTCCACTAAGTGACTTTTTCCTCCCTTTTAATAAAATAATAATTTTCCACTAATCTCCAATAAAATAATTATTGCCATCTTTCTCCAAAATAATATTTTCCCCTTTAATTTAATATTACCTAAATTTGGAAAAATTTCCATGCTTGCAAAATTGGGGATATTATAGTCCTCCCCGCCAAAATTTTTTTGTCCTCAAGCGATACTTGAATAAGTGCTCCCCCTCTCTACTAACCTAACCTATCACTACAAACAATACCAGGGTCCCAAATGTGCCATTGATTCATCCCTAGACCATGCACTATCCTGTCATAAAGGAATCCATCGATACTAGAATCCCAAGCCATCATGATCGACGTGAAGCACCCCTTGTTCCATCCATTGTCAAACCATGTATAAGCTTTAGAATCCCTCCACATAATGTCCATGAATAAAGAATCACAATAATATAAAATATTGATCATCTCTTTGTGAAATTATCCTACTAAGTAGTCAACCTTATGCACTTCAGGATTAGGCTCCTGAAGATACAATCCAACCCTTGCGGAGATGAATTCTTGCCCACATGAGCTCCCCATAATCTCCTCTTGTTGATCATCCAACCTTGCTAGTGAAGTACCCCACACCAATAGTGAACCACCCAATGGGAGATTTGAATAATCTCCCCCTATAGGAACCAACTCATCCCGTAGGGTAGTTGAACTACTAAGTCCTGTGATTCTAGGATCCCATGTCCATTGTAGTGTGAAACTATCATGCTGACACCATAACACCGTGGTCATGATAGACTACCCAACATTGTTGTAATGGAGCCTCCTCTCTTGTAAATATTGCTCATAATATATGTGATGATCGAGGCTATGCCTAACTTGTCAAGGCTTCCCATCAATTCCAGAGCCTCTCACTCCATGGTTGGCCCCAATCCTAAGAAACAACCTGCCTCACAATATGAGGAAGACCTCAACGATTCCCCATGTGTCAGCCTGAGAATGAACCATATCACTAGATATCTTGACCGTACTCACTAAGAAATGGAGTGTCCCACCAATCAAATAGATCCTTGGATCCCATAACCACACTGGAGGTACACAACCCAAAATCATCACTGCCCGCTCCTATGACATGTTGTTAACTACTGGTACCCCTCCATGCCTCATCTTTGTCCCTTATATGTATTCAATAGATTAACACCAAGCATCAAGAATTTGTCTCATGTATGAAAAACAACTCTGCTCCTACCAGACCACACAATGAAATCTATTATCCTAACTGCCGATGATGTTCCTGGATACTACCTAGAGCCTAGGCATCCCATTTCCAATGAGGAATACAATCCCTTATACCTCATGCTAACATAACACCTCGGTTGTCCTCCTAAAAGTGAACCCTACAACTCACTCATAATCACCTCCCTGAGTGCGAACTCAGGGTTGGAACATACTCTACCTCTATAGTAAACCACACACTCCCAAAGGTTGTACTTGTTAGCTTGTGCCATAACCAAACTCCCCCTCTAAGAAGTCTCTCTCTAGATACATTGTGTCCGGTTCAAATATTTCAAGCGAGCCTCCCATGTCATGTTTCTCATGATGTAAACACCAAGGGGAAACACCCAACTCCTCTGAACTTGCAAGTAATGTGTAGGAGAGACAAGTGAGTGAATCCCAATGGATATCATAAAATGATGTTTATCTGCGTCCCCATCGATCCTAAGTGAGCTATTCTGAATGACATGCCTGTTGTCCCTATGAGGTAGTCTCCATGGAGGTAATGCTCCAAAATCCCATGGGATAGTGTCACACACCAATGCATATGACCAAGTATCCATGCACTCCTTTGCATACACACATGCACCTCCATGTTGCTTTGCATACAACTACACCCAGTTGCATACCTCTGTGGACTGTTGGAAACCATTACCAACTTCCATATCCTCCCAAATTAGCTGACATCCCTCCTGTAATGAAGTAGATGTCACTCCATGCAGAAACGCAGGGAGGTGTGAACCATTCCTCCTACTCCATAGTGCAAGCTTGCATATCATGACACTCCACCATAAGCCTTTGTGCTGCTTTGTAGGCCACTGCTCATTGATGCACACTCCTACACACCACTGGATGCCCTTGTATGAGGTTGAGGTAGTATGCATCCATCCACACCCTACCAATATCATCACCTCCACTATTGCATCACCATACACTCCAATGCATAGATCTCCCCTCCAAATTCCCCCTCAAAGACCCAAAGGTGAATCTATATATGTACTAGTGATGATGCAACCATTGTGTTGCTCTGTGGTGACCTTTATGTCCCAAATAATTGCAAATATTCATTGGCACCAAACAAGGCACTGTCCGATGGCCTTCTGATTCCAGTTCCTCTGACAAAATCTCGACAGAGTATGTTGATCATCCTACAATACCATTATGCCCAACATGCCCAAACAAACCGTGGAGTCTACCTTCTCTCTTGTCAATCCCCGTAACTAGTGTTCATGGATATCTGAAAGTGTGTGGGTTCTTGGTCGCCGAATCCATCGCACTACTAGTACCACCACTAACCAATTCCATAACATGGTGGGGAGTCCCACCTAGATCCCAAAATAGTCTGGCCCTCGGGGTCCTCTAGTAACCCACAAACCCTACTGAACTATGTTCCTATCCATGGTTATATCCAAGCACCTAGCCGGATCCACCAGATACCAACTCAATATCTCTTGCCATCTAACCTCAAGAGAGGGATCAAATGCATGAACACCCCTGCATGGAACAAGCCCTCCATCTAGTGAATGTTCCACCCCGCATAGCTCATGTCATCTCATCTTAATAGTACATTCAACATATATAATCCTCCTAGGCAACACAACCTCTCTCTCTCCAATGTGAAGAGGAAACCCAACAATTTTCCAAGCCCCATCGATGTATGTCTGAATAGGGTTACTATAACACTCCAACGTACACC
>APFE031236023.1:13771-34291 GCA_000404065.3 Pinus taeda | reverse complement strand
TTTTTCACGTAGGTTTGCGGGTTATGAGCGAGCAGGTCAAAAAAATTAAATGGGGGAGTTTTGGATAAGGGCGAAACATGGGCCCTGTAAGGTTAGGGTTGAGGGGGAATGGTTGTTAGTGTGACCAGGTGTCAGACTAACTCCAGTTAGGAGGCAGATGGGTTAGTAGGAGCCCCAGATGGACTACTGCCTCTCGGACTTAGAAGAATATGGCTATAGTGCCAAGGAAGGGATATTATCATTTATTAGGATTTTTTATAGTCTTTTGTAGAATAGGGGGAGGGGAAATGATTTAGGGAGCTAGATAATAGGGTTAGATGTTAATATGGAATGAAAAGGGAAATGGATGTATGCTAAGTTTATAGAATGGAGACTTAAGCATAGGGAAATGAATGGATTGTGTAAAGATCAATTTTACACAAGAAATGTGGCTTCTTTTCATTGAGGAAAGTCAAAACATGACTTGATATTTCACGCAAATGAGCTGAAAGAAGGACTTGTTGGGCAGATCCCAAGGTCCTCAAGGGGATGTTAGTAAATGATTTCTGGGGGAATGAAGGGGAAGTTAGTCATGCTTCCACCGTTGTACCATCAAGTCACTGCCTGGTGCCAATGCCATAAATGAGATGAGTCCTTCTTGACAAGACCACAAGTGATTACCAATCTGCTTCTACAACCTCAAACTACCTACCCAGCCTAATACACCTAACATTTTTCTTCTTTTGGTTTGGGTGCACTTGAACTTGCAAACCCAACTTTACAACTTTTTCTTTTTTACCGTCCTCCTATCTACATCTATACTTATTTCATCCAGGGGCTCAAATTAGGCTGTTGAGCACCCTTGCTTCTCTACCTATCTAAGAATCTGCCAAGATTAAGCTGTTTGGACAGATAATGATTCTCTATATTCTACAACAGAAAACTGAAATCTAGGGAGACCAAGATTAAGCTGTTTGGACCTCTCTTTAACTGAAAATATTTCAAAAATGGAATAATCTTATAAAAATTGGAATACAACAGAGGCACTTAGGCTAGCACACTCTCATGGACACTTCTTTTGGCCTCAGTAGCAAATATGGAACATTGCAGCCTGCAAAGTATGACATATTTGGTATGTAAAAATGTCGATCATGAAAGGTGAATACTTGCTATGAGCAGGAGGCTAACAGTGGCTCCACTTGGGGATGGCTTTTCCTTGTGAAAAGTCAAGAACAACAGGTCAGAATGCCTTAATCTTTAGTTGTTTGACGTACTCTGAAAGCTTCCCTTTGTTGGCTGTTTTATTTATGAACATGACAGTAGACTTGAAGAGCTTACGGCCTTCACTTCGGGCTTCAACTATAGAAAGCTTGCTATCCAAACAGAAAACTGAAATCCTACCTACCTACTCTAATCAGCACTTACTTTGTTGTTAGGTGAAATGAAATAACCAATGCAGCCACTTAAGTATTATAAGCATGAACGAGCTTTGCTGCTTGTGCTTGCTGGCGAGAAAAAGTGAGATCTTGCAATCTGATATGGCTTTGTTAATCTTTGAGAAGACCAGATAACTACTGACCTTCTTTGCTGAAACAAGAAACTGTACAAAAGGGTCCCGGAACATATATACATTATTGCTGGACTGAATTGAAGAACTGTACAAAAGTTTGGGATCACTATCATGCCTTGGAAACTGGATATCATCAACATTTTGATATTGAGGCACACAGCCTGCTAATGGAGAAGAGCACTTCTTTATTTCATCATACACCCTGTCAGCACATGAATCATATACAACATGAACTGCTATTTGCAATTTATTACAAGTAGGCTCATATGGCTCTTGACTGATCTGCGCAGGCTGCTCCTCTTCTTCTTCGAAAAACTCAGATGGCTGAAAACAAAGAGGCCGGGGATCCACTTGGTCATGAACAGCCGCTTTCGAATCTTCCTCAATCTAATATTCGATGGCTCTTTGGGGCTGCAAAACTAGAGGCAATGTATTTTGAACAATGATTTGGGCTTCCTCCAGATGATCAATATCAACACTTGATGATATTTGTTTATTAACTGCATGATAGTTCTCCTTAATAAATTGAAAAGAATTAACATGGAAAGGTAAAGTTCCTTCGCTGAAATCAAAATTTTCTGCGCTTTCCTCCTTTACTTCATAGTTGAGATAGGCACATTGATCATTGATTTTAGACTGCTGATCCTGAACTGTGCTTTCTGCCAAAATAGGCTCTGACTCCTCTGTAAGGCTGATTTGGTCATTAGGCTCATCATCATCGTCATACTCATCGTATTTTGGCAAGCAGTTGAAAGAAGAGAAGCTGTTATATTCATATAGTATATCCGGAGACTGATCCATCATGTATGGCTGTACGAATATGTCATCTGTTTTGTGGCAGGTTTGTTCATGAATGTCATTACTTTCCTCTTGCAAAACAGATGTGTTATGGTGCTCTAAACATTCCACTTTCATTCTGATCATTTCCTCTGACTTTTGTAACAAACCATGAAGTTTTTCTTCTTGCTCTGCTTTGCGCCGCTCATCTCTCATCTTCAGATTTGCCTCCACGTCCACAGCTATGTTTTGCATTTGTTTCAAAGTGGATGGGCATCTTTCTCTCAAACGGAACTCAATTTCTTGATCAAATGCTCTAGGATAGTGCAATAGAGCTAGATCAGGGGGAGGCCTAATATTCAAGGCATAGAAAGATAGACTTGATTGAATCGATCAGAAAACTGCTGAACAGATTCATTAGGATGCCTTTTTAACTAATTATATTCTTCAATGAGCAAGAGGAAATTAAGTTTGATCATCCATATATCAAGGAAGAGCTTGGAGAACATATGAAGATTAGAGATGCAGCCTTAGGCAATGCTTTAAACCAAGTCCTAACTTTGCTTTGCAAAGAAAGGGCAAACAACCTGATACTAACATCCTCGTCCTCCACTTCAGATATATTAAGATAGTCCTCAAAGGCTTGGATATGCTTTTGCGCAGTAATACCAATCTCTCCATCAAATCTTGGGAGTTACTCACGATGATTTCTGGGCAGAGGATTAAGCACGGGAGGCAAAACAAGAGGCTTATATCTGTCAGGTACCTTACAAGGCACGGGATTATGTACAGGGATTGGCTGAATGGGCTCGATATGAACAAGGATAGAATGATTGGCTTTGACATTTGTTTCCTCCTTGGCTGTATGATGATTTTCAGCAGCATTTAAAGGCTGTTGTTCTAATGTGCAAGGAGGCTTTTCAACAACATTTTCAAAAGGAAAATCATGAAAATCTAATTTAACATTGTTTTGAAAATACAATATACACAGCAAAATTTTATGGAAGAGAAAGAACATGACCTCTTGGATAGTAATCCAGGTCAAAAGCCTGATCCGCTCGTATATTTCTCTTGGGTTCATTTCTCCACCGGAGTCTTTATTATGAGGATTATGTGGAATCGCCAGGTGGATAGGTAAATTAACTTTGAAGGGTCTGATCTCTGTCCACCACACAGATCACAACTTAATATGCAATAAGAAACAAAATATTTTTGAGATTTTTTTATTTTTTGGGAATTTTCAAAACAAGTTTAAGATTTATTTGAAAGGAAAACTGATCAAAAATGGGAATTTAGGGTGATGAACACATGATTGTCCCCAGTGGAGTTGCCATTATGTTAACGCTCAGGTTGTTCCCTTTGACTCCTAAGGGAATACGGTCGAGGTAACCACAAACCAAGCTTTGAACTGTAGGTCCTAGCCTACCAGCAGTTAGAGAGGGCTCTCTCTTAGGATTTAGCTTTGTTTAAGGGATGATTTTAGGCTAGATATGATGCACATGGGTTTTGATTTAGATTGGTGGGATGGTTGATCTATTCAAGCAGAGTTGGCATGCAAAGTGTAAGAAGTTCAAACCATTGGGCATGGAGTCAATGAATGTGAACTGAAGGGTGTGTTTTCTTTGGTAGAAGAGGGGAATATGGAGCAGGCTAGCTACACATGGCACAATGATTTATGTTGGAACAAAGATGAAATGGAGGTCAGGGGATGAGAGGCAATTAAGGATTCTCTCATCCGGCCAAAGAGGGAAAATGGATGAAGGTTGAATAGGGCAATGAAGAATTCTTAGACAGCATTCATATGTGAAGGAAACAACTTAAACATGTTTAATTAAAAATGCATGTTCATCATTGATTCAGAGGAAAACATAGAAAAGTTACAAGAATTGAGCACAGAGGGCATGAAAACCAGTTCTAATCTATTCCTTTTTCCTGCAACTTAGATTATGATATATAGATGATACAGCTACGTATAAACTGATAAACAAAGGGAGGAAAGACTTATTGAATCGTGAGCAAGCACAAGAATTCCATAATATGCTCTTCAGCCATTAAAAGCACAACCAGTGAGTTCAGATGCAAACATTCCAGCAATCTTTGATTACAGAAGTTCTTAATATTTACAGCGCAAGTCTCAAATGAGAGATCAACCAAACAACCCACCAACCCTTATTACATTGTTCAGGGCTGTATTTATAGGCAAAATATCTACAAAAATAGATCTGATAGAAGATCTAAGGAAATAAATGCAGTTAACCTAACTTCTCTTGCAAGTAATGTAAAAATATCTATCTAATGCTGCGCTGGGGGCAGCTGCTTCAAAAATGAGGCTATGTGGCGTCCTTTGGTAGCTCTGCTTTCCAATCTGCAATCACTATGCCCTCCATTTCTTATCTGCACCTCTTAGTCGGTTCTGCTGCTCTTAGGTGGTTGTGATTCTTATTAAATCTGATATGACTCGGCTTTAATGGCCTTTAACTCTATTCTAGCATTCATTGACTTTGTTTGGATGGTCTTTAATGCTCCACTGCTTTGATATTGTCGATCTGATACTCTTTTAATTGAATATGGGCTTCATCTTTCCTCTGATATGCTCGAAACTGTCAAATCACCCCTTTTCTGCCCTTTCAAGGAAAAAACAACTGCTGCAAACTAAGGCTTTCCATTTTGGCCCTTTTTCCTTAGCGATGCGCGATTAGCGCTAAGTGCTAACCGTGCATCAAAAACTGCCTCAAATTTTCATTCCGGGCTTCCTAAGCATCGATTTCGCACTTTGCACCCTTTTTCGGCGGGTGACGTCAGCATGACGTCAGCGATACAACGGATGATGTCAGCATGGTGTCAGTAGTGGGATCCAATACAGCGGATGACGTCAGCATGGTGATGTGGGAGAGTGACGTCACGCAAGGGGAAGCAGTAGGGTGACGTGGCAGGTGACGTGGTGCTTACGTCACGCAGGGGGGAGCGGCAGGGTGACGTGGTGCTTACGTCATGCAAGGGGAAGCGCTATATGGTTTCATGGTGCACCGCTTTTATGCACAGGTGGTTTGGGAGGAGGGGGCTCCACCACAATCGAGAGGGTGACGCGTGGCGGGAGTACGATGGGAAAACTGCCCATCTCCCGGACGCTAACCATCGACAGGTTCGGAGGGAAAATGACCCGCCCACCGTAGATCTAGGGCACGGCAATCGGGCGGATGGCGGAACAGAGGAGGCGGCGAAAGGATAAGGGACAGGGCCCGCGACACTTTTTTTAATTATTTAATTTCAGTGAGGGGAAAACTTTAGGAAAGTGGGTTTTTCACGTAGGTTTGCGGGTTATGAGTGAGTGGGTCAAAAAATTTAAATGGGGGAGTTTTGGATAAGGGTGAAACATGGGCCCTGTAAGGTTAGGGTTGAGGGGGAATGGTTGTTAGTGTGACCAGGTGTCAGACTAACTCCAGCTAGGAGGCAGATGGGTTAGTAGGAGCCTCAGATGGACTACTGCCTCCCAGACTTAGAAGAATATGGCTATAGTGCCAAGGAAGGGATATTATCATTTATTGGGATTTTTTATAGTCTTTTGTAGAATAAGGGGAGGGGAAATGATTTAGGGAGCTAGATAATAGGGTTAGATGTTAATATGGAATGAAAAGGGAAATGGATGTATGCTAAGTTTATTGAATGGAGACTTAAGCATAGGGAAATGAATGGATTGTGTAAAGATTAATTTTACACAAGAAATGTGGCTTCTTTTCATTAAGGAAATTCAAAACTTGACTTGATATTTCACGCAAATGAGCTGAAAGCAGGACTTGTTGGGCAGATCCCAAGGTCCTCAAGGGGATGTTAGTAAATGATTTCTGGGGGAATGAAGGGGAAGTTAGTCATGCTTCCACTGTTGTACCACCAAACAACTACCATGGTGCCAATGCCATAAGTGATATAAGTATTTCTTAACAAGACCACAAGTGATTACCAATCTGCTTCTGCAACCTCAAACTACCTACCCAGCCTAATACACTTAACATTTTTTCTTCTTTTGGTTTGGGTGCACTTGAACTAACTAACCCAGCTTTTCAACTTTTTTCTTTTTTACTGGCCTCCTATCTACATCTATACTTATTTCATCCCGGGGCTCAGATTGGGCTGTTGAGCACCCTTGCTTCTCTACCTATCTAAGAATCTGCCAAGATTAAGCTATTTGGACAGATAATGATTCTCTATATTCTACAACAGGAAATTTAAACCTAGGGAGACCAAGGTTAAGCTATTTGGACCTTCCTTAACTATAAAATTATTCAAAAATGGAATAACTCATCAAAATTGGAATACAGTAGAGGCACTTAGGCTAGCAGACTCTCATGGACACTTCTTTGGTCTCAGTAGCAAATATGGAACATTGCAGCCTGCAAAGCATGACATATTTGGCATGTAAAAATGTCGATCATGAAAGATGAATACCTGCTATGAGCAGGAGGCTAACAGGGAGTACACAACAAAATTTTATGTTGTGAAAAGAAGATGAGATGCAACAAAAGCATGCAATGAAAAAAGGTCCACAGCCAAGTCAATTCCACAATATTTCTCCTCATGTAGATGCAATGGAGTGGATGCAAGAGATCAGAGAGAATTAGGTCAGGGGGAGTTGCTTTATTAAGCAGTAGGAGGAAACAATCTTCAACCTTAGGAAGAAAGATTGCACAGGAAATGAAAGGTTACATCTTGGGTGAAATACCCTTATTTCATTTAAGTTGTGAATTTTATCTTTCCTAACAATCTTGAGTTCATGAAACACAATAGGTACAAGCTTTGACTCTCCCTTAGATTTCAATTGGTATCACTCTGTCAATTGGTGTTTTGGGTTCATATGGAGCAACCTTTTGTGCAAATGGAAATTTCTTTCTGAAAGGAAGTATTAGAGTTTGCCTGGTATAGTATCCAATTTGTATCATCCTTTTGGTGCAATTGGTATTATTTAAGCAGCAATCCATATTTGGAGCAGCCTGGTCTCAAGAGGAGTAGAATTGATTAATGTAGGTTCTCAAGAGAAGTGAGCATAGAGGATGAAGCAACAAAAATAGTGAACAATAAGATCAATACATCACTAATGATTGGTATTTACAGCAACAGTAATACCATGAACAATTTTAATTCCTATCAATTTCTTTTTAATTGGTACAAAAGATGCATTAGAAGAAATGGTATTTAGCCAACAACCGTAAGGTGTCAAAAACTAGAGGAATTTAAAGTTGAGGTAGTATATGTTTAGGGGGAGCATATCAAATATGTCTAGTTTATAGAACAACAACAGTTATCAGCCCTTGGAGAGAAGTCTACAAAGAAGAATGCACATCAACAACCGAACCCTTGGTCATTGACAGTCAATGATTGCATGGGGAGGAAGCAGCAGCTTATTATCCCTTTGCCACTGATGTAAAAGGGGGAGAAAATATTATTGGGGAGAAAATTGTGATGGCCCAATAAAAGGAAAGAAATCCATTGGTGGCTCATGCAAGGAGATGTGTGGAAGCATCATGAGGATTGGCCATCAATGTGGATAAGTGAAGAAGTGTTTCCATCAATGCCAAAGGAGGAGATTGTTGGACAGTTGGCATTGCCTTTTTGGCTAGTGGAAATAAATGTGTTGGCGTTGATGTCAACAATCATACTGGGAGATCAAGTTGGTAGTTGGAATTTCCTAACAATTAACAAGTGTGTTGGCATTAATGTCAACCATATTAGCATGGATGTATGTGCTAGCATGATGTTAGGCAAGACAACATTGATGTCCACTAGGCTATTTGTGATAGCAACAAATGCTAGCATTGATGTGCTTGGTGTATCAAGCTTAGGTGGAAACCCATGGTTGCTATAGTGCTCTGTAGAGAATCATGACGGTATCAAGCCTATTGGAGAAGCCATAAAATGATGATTGTGTTGGCCGAGGAGTCTAGGATTCTAGGCACAAGAAGAAGAGTCAAGATGCAAAGAATGGAAGAGATTTTGTAGCCATGTTTCAGGTAGAAAATGGGCTCAAGGAATGAATCAAACATTATCCACTGCAAAGTGCTTTGAAAAATATTTCTAACGATATGTGGAAGTCCATAAATGGATCTAGGAATCAATTGTTATTGATTGCCAAAGTAAGGATCTTGAAGTCCTTAGGAGCAAGCCGAATATCAGAACCCCAAATTTTGAAACTTCATAATTTTGGAGGGTTGGAGTCTCAGGACCTTGGAAGGTTGGAATATTGGAACCCCGAATTTCGGAACCTCGGAACCTCAAAACCAGTGAAGGTAGAATATCAAAAGCAGGCTGAATATCGGAACCCCAAATTTCAGAACTTCAGAAATTCAAAGGGTTGAAGTCTCGAGACGTTGAAAGGTTAGAATATCATAAGTTTATTTGAAAGAAAAACGAGATAGCATGCAACCAAGGATGCAATCTGAATCTCAGAACTTCAGCACATAGGAACTTCTAAACCTCGGAAATTTGGAACCTCGAAAATTTAGAACCTTGAAACTTTAGAACTTTAGAATTTCATAACTTCTTATTAATGAATTCGTTTATAAGTTTCAAAACTAGGGAGCTTTAGATGTTGTTAGCACTTGGATGTGGAGCCCAAAGAACCAGGGACCCTTTCTATCTCCTTAGATAGGACACATGGCAGCATTTGATTTCCCCTCAAGAGTTGACCGTGGTAGATGATATCAGCATGACATGTTTGTATGGAGGACACGTGGCAATCAAATTCAACATTATTAAGTGGTCTAATAGGGAAAATCCTAGTGACCTGTGTCACTAATAAGGAGATGCCACGTGGGGTTGATGATAAGAGCATGATGTCACCCTAGAATTATATTTTAGAGGTCAAATATTTCGTAACTTCTCTATAATTTCAATTTGAGTTATGATATCAAGGTGCTTCCAATGTTCTTGGCATCTAGTCATGGAACCCAAAGAACCAAGGGTGTGGAGAAGGACCACAAGGATATATTTCACCAGTCATGACACCCGGACCTATGGTGGAAAAAAAATAAGAGGTGAAGCAAAAGGGGCTAAAGGCCAATATTGAAATCTCGCAATCTCGTAATATAACCTTAATGAGTTATGAAATTTGGGGCTCCAATATTGCAGCACAAACGTGTATGAATGATGAATGAGTCAATAGATAGGAGTACAACTATGCACATAAGAGTTAGTCACTGGAATAGTTAGTGACTGTCAAGATCGTTGATTCAAGGGAAACGAGGACCATGATCTTCAAAGAAGAGTGTTGGGCCTATGTTGAGTTGAAATAAGTTACCTCTCATATCACATGCACACTTCATTGATTAAATGAAGAACAGAGCCTCACGGACTGTAATTTGATCACAATTCAGAGAAGTCATTTTGAAGTACACTTCAAGCTCTGTGAGCAATTGATAAGCATGGAAGAACCTCATGGGAGTACAGACTGAGTGAGATTTAATTCTCAGCATGGACAATCACATAGTGATGCATTCTCCGAATTTATTATGCTGCAACTGCAGTTTTTGAGTAGCTGAGAAGGAGAAAAATGCTCAAAATCCCATGCTCCGCGTTTAATATAATCACAGTAGCAAGAATTCAGATTCAACAATGGGATGGAGAAGTCGTGCAAAGGTATGGCCTGATAGTGTGAATGGTGGAACTATGGCTAATAGAGACAATGTTGATCACAACACAAGAGAGGAACAAAATCGTGGAGAGTAGTTATGCCAAGTGGTGAAAGAAACATTATTGCTTATGAGTTGTGTGGAGAGCTTTGTGTGTGTGCCTGTTGCTGAGGAGATGTCAAGTCCACCTGTTCTACTGTGTGAGAGGTTAAGAGAGCCTGTGGAATAGAAGGGGCTAAGTATTGAATGTATGTTTTTGAGAGAAGAGGGTCGATAATACTATGTGGTTGTGGTGTGGACAGAGTGCTCAGAGATTTGTAATGAGTGACTATTGTTGAGTAGAATAGTGGGTTGTTGCAGATGGAGCAAAGGACAAAGAATGTTGTGTGGGCCAAGGGTTCAGGAGAACAAAGAGCTAAAAATAGGCATAGAAGCTTCCAATTACAGTGAGCAGTAAGTTATATTTTAAGTCTGGGTTGGAGCCTTCATACAAGAAGTTAGTGCTTCCATATTTTGTGGGTGTTTGAGAAATTTTGGGGGTTAGTGCCTCTTACAAGTCAGTTCTTGCATAAATCCAAGGAGATTCAAGTTGGTTCTCACAACAAATCCATGAATTTGGTGCTTTAGATGGTGCTTCTGGTAGGCTGATCAGGTGTCTGCAACGGAGGGAGTTGGTGCTTCCTACTAGTGGGTGCTAGTGAACAATCAAAGGGAGTTGGTGCTTCCTGTGAGTAGTGGCTCACAAACATATTGATGTCATAGGGTAGGTGCTCTTATTTTTACATCAATAACATAAACAATCTTGGTGGTTTTTTCCTGGAAGGGTTTCCACATTAAACCTTTGTGTCTCATGTGTTTACTTCTCATGACGTGTATGCTTGTATTGGTTGATATGACTATTGTTATGGTTTGTTAATGGTTTATCTCGTATAATGGATGCCATGTTTCAATGAGTAAAGATAAAGTGACATAAAATTTTAAATTATCCTTAATACTGATTCACCTCCATCCCAATATTAACATTGCTTCCAACAAAATATTGCCTTCAAATCCAAGGATGTCCTTTTCGAGTGGTTGGTCATGCGTTTTGGGTTGACAAATGCACCTGCAACTTTTATGAGGCTCATGGATGACATCTTACAGTCATTCACCAACTAATTTGTGGTTGTATATCTAGAAAACATCCTAATATTCAGCGAGAGTTGGGAAGAACACCTGAAACACATTCAGTAGAGCCTTCAAACCCTACGGCAACACAAACTATGTGCCAAATTAGAGAAATGCACATTTTCCATGATCTAGGTCCAATATTTGGGCTACATCATCGATGATAAAGGGATGCATGTGGATCCAACTAAGATCCAATTCATTCGAGATTCACAAGCCTTGGCCACTCTAACATAAATTCACATCTTTTTAGGACTTGCCAATTTTTATCAGAGGTTAGTGTTAGGATCCTCTCATATCACTTAGCCTTTGAGTCAGGTTACCAAGGACAGAGCAAAGAAAAGAAATTATGGTTCGAGTCCCAACTAAAGGTGTTCGTTGAGTTGAAGCAACATATCTGCTCTGCACCTGTACTCCCATTACCAAACCTGCAACAATCATTTAAATTTGAGACAGGCACCTCCGACTATGTTATTGCTGTAGTTCTCACCTAGCAAGGGCATCCAATGAAATATAATAGTGAGACACCTTTTTTTATGATTCAGAAATACCCCACCGATGATAAAGAGATGTATCCTACTGTCCAAGCATGCTTACAATGGAAATATTACATTCTAGGGAAGGAGATGGTCATCCACACAAATCACCAACCTATTCCCTTTATAAAAATACAAGGGAAGTCACAAAATGATTGACATCAGAAGTAGTCTACATATCTGCAAAAATTCCACTTGAACATTAAATGCAAGAAGGGTAGCACCAATCATGTTACAGATTGCCTCAGTAGGCCCCCAGTTGCAACACTCACTAATGCTATCAACTATGATGGCCATGAGACATTTGAATTGTTGCAACTATACAAGAATGATCTAGAGTTTGCCACCACATACCAGAAGCTAGTGGATGGCAAGTAAGTTCCATATTTCCACCTCCATGATGCCTTATTATGCTACCTGGGCCACCTTCTTGTTCCTTCAAGAGAGCATTATGAGTTGATTTGGGAGGTTCACTACAGTCGAGTTGGAGGACACTTCGGTGTGGAGAAAATTGTGGGCGTACTAAAGAAGTATTTTTATTGGCCAAAACTATGATTGGGCATTGGAAGATATATCAGATATTGCACTGTCTGTGCCATCACTAAGCCAACCATCAAGAATCAAGGCCTGTACACTCCTTTCCATACTCCCATCTAGCCCTAGTAATCCATCTCCATGGACTATATGTCAGGCCTCACTTCTACAAAGCATGGTAGTGACTTTGTATTTGTGGTCATGGACAAATTTTTTAAGATGGTTATGTGTGTGGCTTGAAAGAAGAGTATCACAGTAGAGGACACTTCCAAAATCTTCTTTTAACAAGTATGGGTACATTTTAGGATCCCATAGACCATTATATCATATCAGGATAGTAGGTTCCTGAGCACATTCTGGTCAAGCCTTTGGACATTATTGGACACCAAGCTCACCAAGTCTGCTGCATTCCATCCTCGTACTAATGGCTAGACATAGGTTTTCAACAAGATTATAGTGCACATAGTACAAATGTATAACTCTAAGCATCCATGAACCTACGATGACAACCTTCCTTCTATGCAATATAGTTATAAAATAGATCTCCATAGTTGGACTAGCCGCAGTCATTTTCAAGTGGGTATGGGATTTCAGCCATTGTGTCTAATTGATATAGTCATTCCTCATGCAACTACAAAAAAAAATCAACACATGTACAATATGAGGCTGATAAAGAAACCCAATTTATTGAATGCATCCAACACATCCACCAGCAGGTGCAAGACATCTTGGATAAGTCCAATGCCAAGTATAAGAAACAACATGATCAACATCGAGTGCCACACAAGTTTCAGGTGGGTGACAAATTTTAGTTTCATATGCAAAAAGAACATCTTGCCAAGTCCCATAGGAAGCGTAGACCACTCTGATATGGGCCTTACACTATCATTAAGGTTGTGGGAGACAATGCTTTTGAGCTTTAGCCATACTTCTCACTATTGTTGGACAGATCAGACATTGTAGAACAACTAACACCCACAAAGCTAAACCCAAACTACGTGGAAAAAATCCACAAATGATTAGATCATGGACACACATCTCAAGAACACTCACAAATAGAAGATCCAACTATATCAAGTTTTCAAAGTTGGCCAACTCCTGCACCAAGGCAAGTGGCTCACTAATGACTAAGTTCAACAAAAAATTACCCATCTCATGGAGGCACTCACTTTAGTGGGGACCATTGCTTCCTAAGGGGAAGGACTAATCTAGTTGGATATTGGTGACTACCCACTTATTCCACTTAGACCCCTATTAGTTCCAGTCTTCACAGCCTATCACCAAGGATCAAAATGGGCTCTTACTATGTCTGGTTTTCAGAGATGTTTTGCACATGATCTTTAGTGCAAATCACATGCTAAGCATGTTCATCAGAAGTAGCTCAGAAAATTTTTCCAAAAACATATTTCACGCATGAAACTGGTTCCTAGATCAGAAGATATGATCGAAATGAATGATTGGTTCTTGGTTATACATGTTTTGAGGTCATTTGCTGCACACAGGGACAAGTTTACTACAAAATCAGTTTCTGAAGTAATGGACATGAATTTTATAAAAGTAAAAGAGGTTTTCGTCAATCACATACCAAATAACAAAAACCTCCTTCATTTTATACACAGGTGTTACTATGTGGGAGATATGCAGTGATATTTGAAGCCTAAATTAAAACAAAACAAATTTTGCATTTGTTTTACTGTTTTAGCCATTGTAGTGTGGCGCCATTTTACAACAGATGGAAATTAATTTTGAGAAACCCAATGAGTCTTTTGTCAAGCACGAGCCATATAAAAAAAACCTCTTTCATTTTATTCACAGGTTTCGTGAATTGGAATATTTGACTAGATATTTACAACCTATTTTTATAGATTTAAATATTTAGTGATTTCCTGTTTATAGATTATTTTGTGGCATAGATTCCAAGCAACTAGAAACGAATTACAAAAATTTGAGAGAGGTTGTTCTCAAAAATTACCTTATCTACAAAAAATTCTTTCAGTTTTGTAACAAGTGTTATGGTTCAAGATGTTGGATACCTATACCAATAGGTTTCATATTTCATGATTGGCAAATTCAAATGCCAAATATGCTCTGCTTTGCTGATACAAAGATCCCATATTTCCAATGAAAGGCAAGGTGTGCACATGCCTTCATGTTTAGTAAATTTTGATGGATGGTCCAACAGTCTAATCTGGATCATGCCATGTTTCAATTTTCTGTTGTAGAATAGAGAAAGAAGTCTGTCCAAACTGTTTAATCTTGGTAGATCAATAGTTAGGCAGAGAAGCTAAGGTTCCCAACTGCTTAATCTGGGGCCTTGGAAGCAATAATGGTAGTGCTAGATAGGCAATCAAGAGAAAAAGCCAATGGAAACGAAAAGGCACATAAGGGTCTGCAAGTCTAAGTGCACCCTCCAAGAAGAACAAAAAAAATGCTAGGCAAGCAGATGGGTAAGTAGATGGGGTTGCAGAAGTGGTGTTCTTTCAAACTGCATCATGCTGATCAATACAAGGAAAGCAACACAATGGAGCATGTCTAACTTCCCTTTTTCCTTTATTTATCACTCATTACTAACATCCCTTCACCAGTTGTGGTTATGAAAGAATTCAAGGTTTTTATGTTGGTCCTTGTTGCCTTTAAGAGCCACATTTCTTGTGCAAAATTTTTTTCATTTTGATCTACTCCCTAAAACTAAGTTGTTTTCAAGTAAACTTAGTAATATCATTCCTCATGCACCTTCTCCCTCCATATTAACCTTTAACTTCTATTATCTAACTCCCTATGTCACCCTTTCCCTACTATTATAACACCATGGTGTATAAACCCTAAGCATTCTATAAATATCCCCTCCTTGGCATTATAGCCATATGATTCATCACCAGGGAATCAAATTGACATCTGGTCAGTTTGAGAACCCAATCCTAACCTCTTTTCCACCTTCACAAACTCATCTACCTAGCCAACCCTTCATTTTGCCTAAAAAACCTTGGAAAAAACCCTTTGCACCCTTTAACCCACTTAGAAGGCAAAAATACCTTGAAAAACCATAGTTTTCCGCTTTATCCTAAAGTTTTCGACTATGCGTGATTTAAAAAGGAATACATTGGAAACCATGAATATCATTGATTTTTCTAAGGGCCCCGTCGGGCACAAATCCCGAAGAAAATAATATTCTAATACCCGCTCGACGCCGTATCATCTGCGCAATTTAACGGCCCATCGACCGTCCGATCAAGCACTTTTCATCTGACGGTTGACGCGGATATCGGACCGGTCCCGACGTCCGAAAGATATCGTCCGATATCTGTCAGAGGCTGACGTCAGGCCTGGTCCACGCGTCGCCCCCAAATCGCATTGGAGCCCCCTCTAACAGATTCCTCTCCGTATCAAAAGCAGTGCGATATGATACCACTGTGGTTTCTGGTTTTCCACAGTTCCGCCTGCCAGCGTCAGCGCCGCGTCACTGCCTGTGTCATCGCTGCATCTGCAACCCCCGTCCACCATTGCTCCACCTGTCTGCCACCTCACCACCCCCGTGGACCACTCATAGGCTGCCACGTCACCTGATGACGTCATGCTGACGTCATCCGACCCTGACCCACCTGATGACATCATGCTGACGTCATCCGAAAAAGGCGCAAATGTCCCAAAAATTCCATATTTTGTCAATTTTTCGCGTTTTTTACACTTTTTGAAAAAACTGTTGTTGCGCCCTCTACATGCATTTTACGTCCAAAATTGCACCAACCTACTCAAATCGACCTGGAGACCTTCGGCGCGCCTACCCACCTGCATTCATGACCCGGACCATCGATTTACCAGGTATTTATCCCTGCAAGTCTTCTCTAAGCCTGGTTTTTGTCTGCAATAGGTGAAAATTAACTCAAGACACTTGAAAACGCATAATTCACCGGTGAAATCCCTGCACCAAGTTCCCATTTGGAAATTGAACGGTCGAAATTCGATAGCCGAGCCTGTTTTAACAAAATTCTCATTAAAAACCTGCATTCTGTTCGCGCAGTCGTGAACAGAAAACCTGGTACCTACACCTAATTAATAAGGAGGGTGTGCCGAAGACAACTATTCACCTTCTCCAGTAACTGTGGGCAGTATTTCAATTGCTGCAAGCTTACCCTGTTATCCTTCATTTCTCAATTCACCTCTTCACCTAGGCAGTACTATTTTTCCTGTTGCCCAGTCTAGTAACATCATTCTACATTCAAAACAGAGTTTAAGTAACCATGGAGACTCCAGTTGCACCTGTGGCCCTCAATGTTGCTCCTTTGAATGCCCCTCAGAGAGAATTGGAATGGCAGGATCTAGCAGACTTAGATTATCAAATCTTAGAAGACACCTTAACACACAGCAAGTTCCACCTCCACCTGCTAAATGAGCTAAAGGCCAAACATGAAGATAGGACAGATATTTCAGGCATTTGGGATTCCTTCCTCCCAATCTTTAGGCTTCCCCAAGTCAACCAATTCCCTGACCTGATTCACCTGTGTGTTGTATGCTATGATCCCACTCAGAGAGTTGTGCTTGACCCCTTAGGCTCAGTTGTATTCTACATGACCCCTAAGGCCATCAGAGAGATGCTGCATTTTAAGACTGAGAAGAAATTGGTTCCCTTGTCTCTGTTGGATCTGATAAACCAAGGAGCTAGAATGCTGACAGATGCTCAGATCAGAAAGCTGAACCAATTGTTTATTAACTCTGACACTGTGCAATACCCTCCTATTTTTGCTGGTTACCTCAATCAATTGGGTGTAGATCTTGCAGATATGGTCAGTTCCATCTTGGGGTACAAATCAGTTGAATATATTGATGAAACTGTACTGGTGATGATGACTATGTTTTCCCCTGGCAAAACTCCAATCTCTTATGACTATGCCACCTACATATCAGATAAGATGCATGAGTAGTTTATGAACTTGTCAAGAGAGAAGGTGTTCAGATACACCTCCTACATCTACCACTTAATTCTATACTACCAGCATGAGAAATTCTCCTTCATTGTCAAAAGAACAGATGCACAAGGCAATCCAAGGTCAGTAGTGTACTGGAGCTTAGTGTTTCATTGCAGAGCCTAATCTCCATACACTTACTATGAATTTATAGACCTCTTCATTCACCCAGCCATGTCTTTGTTCCTAAGCTCGCCTCCTCCAAGACTGACTGATGAGATGCAGAGAATCCTACAGTTATCCAAAGTGTACAGCATTGGGGATTGGTATTTTTACCAAAACTGCACTGTAATCAGAATATATGGTTGTGAGTTACCCCCATATAGATTGCCCAAGTATGTGCCTATGAGACTATTTGCCCTTGAATACCTCAGGCAATTTGGGAATGCTAATATGATACACTTCGCAGGCAAGGAGAAAGAGATGGAACAGGAACAGGTACAGCAGGCACAAGTACAACAACCCCAACAGGTACCACAGCCACAAAAGGAGCAGCCAGGGCAAGGAGAGTAAACAGCAGAGGTCCCAATGGCCACACAGCATCAGCCAACACAAATGGCACCTCCCAGGCAAGACTCAAGGATTGATTCTTCTGTCCTCCAAACCCTACAAAGAGAGGACATAAACAGGAAAAGGGACAGAGAGACTCCCCTTACTGCATCACCAACTCAAGGGGAGAAGAGGCAAAGGTTAAACCCTTTCTCTGAAGAAGAAATTCCAATAGGGCAGACTTCAGGTACAGGCCTCCCCAGCATGGAGGCCTCAGCCAGTTCCTTCCAGCAAGAACAAGAAAGGGCAGCAGGAGGAGAAGTTAGCTCCTCAGGCCAACAGAGGGAAGGTGAGAAAAGCATCAAGCAGCAATTTAAGGACATCAAAAAGAGAAATGAACCCTTGAGGCTGCAACTATATAATCAATTAAAAATGGCTCCCACAAACCAGCAAAGACTCATGTCTGCATATGATGCACATGAGGGAAAGATGATAATGAGCCACTTCACACCAGCAGTGCAGCAACCACAGTCAGCTGCAGATTATATCAGGACCAACTTCGAGGTCTTGTCCAAAGACATCCACCCAATGGATCAAATTGAATTGTATAAACAAACGGGTGAGATGGTGTATGCCACCTTGGCAGATAAAACCCTGGTGAACTATAGGCTACAAAATAGCCTAAATAACACCATTGCACAACTTGAGCTGGAAAGGGCTTCCTCTCAAGCTAAAGACAACAGGATCAAAGCTCTAGAGGAAATCATAATAGAGCTTGGACATGATCCTAAAGATGTCAAGGCAGTGCAAGAGATTCTGAAGCTAAGGGATGCTGATATGGCAGCACTGAGAAAAATGATAAAGATCCCAGCAACTCTTCATCCTCAAATAGAAGAGATTGTCGAGCTCAGAAAAGACAAGAATGCAGCTGCTATGCTGGTTACATTATATAAAGAGCTCATCCACACTCAAGAGAGGCTGCAGGAAACAGAGGCCACCCTTCAGACAGCATTGCAACAAAAGGAGGCAGGGTAAACTTTACAAGCTCCTCCAGAAACAATCAATCTGGAGGAAGCTCCTCAAACCACTGCTCCTCCCAGTCAGCAGACACAACAAGTAGCACCATCCACCTCAGCACCAACAACAGAGCAGGCTGAAAGCTTTGACATGCAGAAGCTGAGAACTGAGATTCAAGCCTTGGAGGCTCAAATGTCAGAGTTAAATTAGGCCAAAGACACTCTAGCTAAAATCAATGAGAAATATGACAAGTCCAAGCAGAATGTGGCCGAAAGAGAAAGAGAGGTCAAGGCTCTCAAAAAGAGAATAACTGAGCTAGAAAAAGAGCTCACACTGGACAAGATGACATCTGAACTCAAGAGGATCCTGTGGGCCAATATTGGCCAGTCCATCACAGACCAGTGGGAGTACATTGAGGCCATCCATGAGCAAATAACTCTCATTAGAAAAGCACACAGAGAGATCCAATGGGCAAGGGCATCTCTAGGCAACATGCCTGAGATTGCCACCAAAATGATAAATCTGCTGAACTATAGGACAAGCTCCCAGCTGATCAAAATGGGAATTGGCAACAGGACTGAGACCATCTCAATGATCAAAAGGGTCCTGGCACTAAGAAACCTGGTTCAAACCCTGGAAAGAAGAAGCCAGGACATGCAGGCAGATATCAATAAGTTCCAGGAAAGGTTCATGGCATTACAAAACAGAGGTCTTCCTAGCCTGACAGAGCCATCAGGAAGAGTACTCTCACATGAAAAATATGCAAAGAGATTCAATACTTTTGCTGCTAATCAGATTGCAGAGACAGCAAGCACCTCAGCAGAAACAGGGCCAGCAACAGGACAGACCCTCTTCAACAGGGTGGAGAGTTTATTTTTTATTATGAATGAAATTACACACTTGTTTGATGAGCCTCCCCATTTTTACAAATATACAGAGGCAAATGAGACCATGGGGTCAATTTTGAGGCATCAATTGCCTACATAGGATGTGTGGAATAATTTGATACAATTGCTGTTAAATCAAAGTCAGTAATTATGTTGTTACTTTTTGAAAATATTTAAGTTTTCATACACAGGAAGATAAAGACACATCAGCAGGTATGCAGAAAGAGGCTGAGCCAACTCAGCACAAATATTCGGCCCCCACAGCAGCACTGGCAGTCACAGGTGACAGGGCTGAAAAGCTACAAAAGGACAGAGCTGCACAGACACGTCATTCAGCAGTTATAACAAAGCGCTCAACCGACTCAGTGAGCTCCAAAGGTCAAAATTTTCTGACAGGAGTAAAGAGCATTTATGTTGCATTAAAGATTGTAATAACTTTTTATCTACAATTTCTGTACGAGTTAATGAAGATATTTTACCTCTCAAATGACTCAATGCCTGAGATATTTTGTATGAAACACTTCTATATATTCCCCCTCGCATATGTTAGCAGGGGTTGGACGTTGGATGTAAGAGATGGTTCATATCTATTCTGCTGTTCTTTTACTGTAACTCTCAGAGAAGTAATACAAAGGATGATGGAATTTCCAAAAGCTCTGTGTTGCTTGATGTTGTCTGGTGTTTAGCTGAAAGTGGCAGGATTCCTACGTATTTCATGGCACAATAATTTTCTCTTGTAACTCTTTCTTATGTGTTTGTTATCTTTTATATCTCTTTCATGTTTCCTGTGTTTAAACAGTTAATAGCAAGGAAAAAGAATAGTTCCAGGACTTAATCACAGATTACCCTGAACTCAATCTAAGCTATTTTTGAATGTCTTTTCTTCAGTTATAGTAATGAAAGCGTAATTCTTAATTGCTACCCTTTCACACTATATCATCACAGTGATTATTGTTTCAGGAATTCAAGTTTGCTCCTGAGGAA
>APFE031236023.1:2980-13761 GCA_000404065.3 Pinus taeda | reverse complement strand
TCCCTTTCTCACAACCCAGCTTAGTGGAAAATTCTTAATTGCTTTTCACTGGTTGTTTACACTCCATCATCACAATTTAAAGTTTGTTTCATGAAGTATCTAAATGGACCTGTAACTCCAGCTGCATCAAACTCAGGATTTCAAGAAACCAACAACCACAGACTCCATTGCCCAATGGACTAATTTTACCTGCAGAACTACATTTCAAAGTTTCAGAAAGACATCCTCCCAACCAAACATAAACCAAAAACCTTCACTTCATAACTAGCCTAAAATCTCCATAGAACAAAGACAAACCTTAAAGAGAGAGCCCTCTCTGATTACAGCTGGGATAGAAGCTGTAGTCCAAAAATTGGTTAGTGGTTACCCCGGCCGTATTCCCTTCGGAGTCATAGGGAACAACCTGGGTGTTAACACTCCCATGAGGTAATTTGTGAATACTAGGCAGTGGTCCTTATCGTGACCCTAACCCTTGCTTTTACACACCACACCTCTTCATGCACTTCTGGTCAAGTTGTTCGGTCCTGTTTTAGACTTTGCATCTCAAGGCATAAGTTTTTCAGTTGCACATGGATCTATTGAACTCCCAAGTTTGGATCTTGCATTGGAGTCTCATGAAGCCTCATCACGATCTCTAGGGCCTTTGTTTGAGTCGTTAACTTCTGTTGCGACAGCGTAGTCCTCAGATGTGGCGTTAGTGATGCCACAAACCATTCGCAGTGTTGTCCATCCATCATATTCATATTAGCTTTGTGAATCATGCACCTTAGCCTCTAATCCAACTGTGAGGGAGTCTCACCTAGTAGCATTATGATCTCTTAATCCAATGATCAACTACACATTTGACTTCAGCCTACTAAATTCCTTATTTAGCTCAATTTGGATATCTATGATTCCCGCATTCGGATTGTCATTAGAATTCTTAATACACCAAGTCAGTGCGTGATCCTATAGAGCACTTACCAATGTCGCTTTCTTTATATTATCATTTGTAACTCCCTGCGCTTCCCATATGGCTCTTACCACAAACCAAAACTAGTTTAGATCTTCATTTCCCAATTCCTTGAACACAGACAACTTTATTGTGCTTTCCATATTGAATCGCAGTGGTGGCAAAGGTGGCACGGGTGAAGATGGAGGTGATGGTGGTCAAGCTGGTGGCGATGTGGGTGGGGGTGGTATGCACGGAATCATCTACCTTATCAAATGGATCGTACTTCGTGTTGAGACCTTCATGAGCTCTTCCTCGTCCCCTCGCGGAGTTGAGATCAAATGGTTATTCTCTAGTCCCTTACTTCCATTGTTTTTGTAGGTTTTTCTGCTTCGCATAGCTTCAAACATCAAGTTAATTGCATAACCCTCTTTTCACATAATAGCATTTTAATACAAGTATTTAGAGGCTTTACTTACTTACCTCGCGGTCCTTTGAGGAAGTGTCGCTCTACCTCGCTATAGCAGACTGAAGTGTCTACCGCAAACTCAGAATGAATCCTCCTATAATCTGATCGAGCCAGTGATCAACAATGCACACGATCTTATGCTCTAATGCTTCTAGTTTGCGCACCAACTCTAGGGTCCACGCAATAGGACCATTGAGTTTCCACCTTCCTTGGCTATCTTATAGCTTCGTAATCCACTCGTATGGCTCAGCAGGGAAAGATGCAAAGATGATTTCATGGATCTCTATGTATAGGTAGTAGTCTAACCACTCTTCTTTTGTTAGTTACGAATTCATGTTCTCCTGTGCCACGACCTCATGAATTCTCCTATCCAACCAACCTTCAATGATATGAAATTAGACATCTCTATGTAGATTTTGATCCCAGCAACGGAACCATTTGTTGGCTTGTTAGGGCCTGACCCAAGTTTAGAGTTAATTAGCCAAACAAATCCCTACGCTACTGGCCCTTTCAGCAACAACCTGTGCTGTGTAGATTGAAGTCTGCCCTAAAGCAGTACGGGGGGATGTTGGAACCAAGTTTCTACACCCTCGAGATGTCTAAGGAGTCGATTTAGTCCAACTATCAATACCTCCGCACAAGTCACTTCGTGCACTATCCTGACCCGTGATACCTTCGCGATCTATTATAACCACCTTCATGCATCCCTCACTAGGGGCTAAGGTGATTTCACGCTACTTATGGCAACACTCTAAGCTATTTCCCCAAGTTACACAGTGGATCTTGCTTATCTTCTTGTAATTGGTAGTTATATTTGTGTCAATAGATACTTATCTCATCTTTACTTAATCAACAAAATCATATAAGTTCATGCATCATATAAACAGTAAAAATGCAATTCATACCCAATATACTCAAAGCATAAAATAGGAGATAGATACACAGAATTGATGCAAAATTTCTCTTTATTAATGCTTCAATGGTTACAGACTCGACTCACCCTGCGCACTCAGCTACAGGGCTCCATACACTTAGATACGGACTAATAGGCCTCTACGCACTCAGCTGCAGAGCCTTCTCCTACTCTACGACCTAAAACTAGACCTTACACTTCAGATACTCCGCTATGCTTATATTTTGTGATCATTAATTGATTTCTGTACAACTTAGAGCCTTGCTCTATTTATACAATCCCATGGTTCATGGACCATGGGTAGATCTCTAAAGCCGACATTACATTACAAAATTAAGGGCGACCAACACTATGACTCATATATAGACTTCACACTCTGTGCCCATAGAATGCAGAGTCTTTACATCAGATTTACATCTTTTGACCAAAATCTGGGCTTTAAGCCCGAAAATTTCCCTTAGGGGATCCTGCGCCCAACAATAGGTATAGTGTGGTTTATGGATGTCACTTTAGGCTTCTTGAAGAATTGAGGTTTTGAGAAAAAAAACCTCCTCACCACAGGCTTAGCATACCATACTTCCTTCTATAATCATTGATAGATACAAGCATAAAGGTGCCGGAGGGAAACCACCAATAGTTAGCCCACCATGGGTTAATTAGAATCATCATAGAAGATGCCCTCCACAACCTCAGAATTCCTATCCAAAGGGAAATTTTCAGAGACATGCAGATAGAGGAGGATATCAAACCCTTCACATATGACATTAGTCCTACTATTAGTGAAAAGTATGAGGAAGAAACTGAAACAGATGAAGAAGCAGAGAGGGATGAAGATGAGATAGATGAGGAGGAAGAAGAGGAGAAAGAGAAAGAAGGTGATGAAGAAATAGAGGAAGATGTCAAGGAGGAAACTGACAAACAATATGAGGATATAGAAGGAGAAGAAGAGGGGAAAAACATAGGTGAAAGGGAAATGGAAAAGAGGAGGTAAAAGACAAGGAGGAGTCACCTAGGCTGTCTCCAGAATCCACTAAGAGAGAGGCAGCAGCTACCCTCACTGCCCTTAGCACCCCTATCAAACAAGAAGGAAAAATACAGAGGCAGACCCCCTTATACTTCATAATAAGGAAAAACACAAGGATAAGGTAGGGAAACCCCAAACTCCAACCAAGGTTCCTATTGTTATTGAGGACTCACCTAAATAGTATGAGAAAATGGCTCCTCCTATTAAAACTCAAGAAGAAGGATCCTCAGAAAAACTCCCCTAAGTCTCTTATCACCTATGTGAGAAGGCTTGTAACCATGTCTACCTCATCCAAAGGAAAATGCATCCTATAGGATACACAACAGGACCTACAATAAGCAGAGGCAGTCCTACAGGAAACACTGCTAAACCTACAAGAAACTAAAAAATTGGATGAGGAAAGAAGTAAGCACCTAGAAACAAAAAGAGAGGACCCAGAGCTAAAGAAACCTAGTCCTCAACCTAACCTTGACTCCTACTACAGATTTGTTGAAGAGAGCAGGGTCATTCCATAAAAATTTCCCATTCCATTATTCTTTGAGCTTGAGAAAGAGAGAGCCAAAACTCATAGATGGATGAATATTTCCAAGTCCAAGGGAGTGGAGGACATTGGTCACATGGAGGAGAAGCTCAAAGAGATGGGAAGAGAACTAAGTAGCTTGAGAGACAGAGAGGCCATCATGAAAAATTAGTTAGAGGAAGAAAATGCATGGTTGAAAGGATAGTTGCAAGAAAGAGAGAATCAATTGACATCCATGGCTAGTTTCTCCTTGGAAGCAATCCAGTGCAGGATGACAGCTAAATCGTATGCATTATACCTTAAGGAACAATAGTTGTAGTTCCAAATCAAGACCCTAGTGCAGCGAGGCACTATGCCATTCCAGGATTAGAGACAACTCATTGATCTTTGTGATCAAAACACATTGGAAGAATAGGCCAAGATGTCTAAGTTTTATTTGCATAACATGGCCTTGACAGAAATGAATGTATGGGACCCTAATGCAAAGCTATGGGATTTACAGTTGATCAATTTGGCATCATGGATGAACCATGAGGAAGCAAGGGCTACATAGATATTAGCAAGAGAAAAAACAAAGCCTCTTATGATCAGAGCTGAGCAGTCCAATACAATGGCACTCATTAGTACACATAATTTAATTGCAAATGATCTTCAACCTGCACCCAAAAGAAGTGATTGCAGGTTCTTAAAATGAAACTCTTTTGGACGGTTGGAGCATGGCTGCCACAAAATAGCGTTGGACTTAAGGTAGGGTCTAAACACCTCTTTAGTTTTTATTAATGAATTGCAATATGTTTAGAGAAAGGTAGTTTTTCTTGTATTAACTTTGAAATAGAATAACTTTACAAAATTTGGTGCCTTGATGTTGTACAAGCTCTTCCTAGGGTCCAAACACAAATCTCTACTTTGACAAGCCTCACTCTCTTCCAAATGAGATCAAAAAGGTATGTAATCTCTCCTCTCAAAAGCTCAATTAGGAAGACTAAGTTCCAACATCATTTCACCTCAAAAATATTCAGCTTTCAACCTCTCAAGTAACCAACCCAATGCTTCATTTTATAGTGCAAAGGAAGGAGGTTACAGGTCCACCATTTAAGGGATAGAGGCATCCTTCAAAGGGATAAGCTCCTCACATCAATGCCATTTTGATTCTGAGGTGGACTCATTTGGTGATGTAACGCCCTTGAGTCCATTTGAAGTTGCATATCAGGCTATACAGTCGTTTTCCAACTCTTGTTCAACCAAAATCGATCCAATGAATGTGGTCCATGGGGAGTCACTTTCAATCTCAACCTCAGATTTAACAACTCTTTCTGATCCTGTTCATACTAATGAGAAGATTCGTGAACTTTTGTCTATTGATGATTTACCATGGGAAGATCTTCATAATCGATCTTTGTTTTTACCTAATCTTGATCATTTTGAAAATTATTTCTCATCTATTTTTACCACTGATTATGTCAAAGAACCATAGAATCCATTGCAACATCCTCATTCTGAGTTGAATTTGGGAAATATTTCTCAAAAAATTCCTATTGACATTTTAGTGAAACGCAGAATTATTGAAAACATTCATATAGGTGCTTCCTGTACGGACAAGGAAATCCAAACCTATGAAGCCCTATTTCAAGAATTCCACGACGTGTTTTCCTGGTCATATGAAGAAATGTCAGGAATCGATCCATCAATTGTTGTCGATAAAATTAAAACTTAACCAGATGTTAAACCTGTCTGGCAACATTTGCGTCAGATACATCCAAGAAAATTTGCTACTATTAAAGCTGAAGTTGAGAAATTACTTCGAGCAGGTTTCATTTATCCAACTCCTTTAATAGATTGGGTATCGAATATTGTTCCTGTTAACAAAAAGAAAGGAATGATAAGAATATGTATTGATTATAGGGATATTAATCGAGCTTGTCCTAAAGACAATTATCCAACCCCATATATCGATCAAACTATTGATGATTGTGTCGGCAGTGAAATGTTCTCCTTTATGGATGGTTTTTCCAGTTACAATCAAATTAACATACTCCCTGCCGATCAACCTAAAATGGATTTCATTTGTCGATGGGGGACATTTGCTTATTGCAAGTTACCTTTTGGATTGAATAATGCCAAAGCAACTTTTCAAAGGGCTATGTCTTATGCATTTCATGACATCAAACACATTGTGTAGTCTTATCTCGATGATTTACCTGCTCATTCATTACGTAGAACCGATCATCTCACTCATTTACGAGCAATCTTTATGAGATGTAGGCATTATCAAATTAGGTTGAATCCACACAAATGTGTTTTCTGTATAGAAATGGGTCATTTACTGAGATTTGTTGTCTCAAAAGCTGGCATTCGTGTCAATCCCTCGAAGGTTGAAGTTATCGTCAAATTACCTTCGCCTTCAACTCTTTGCCAACTCCAAAGTTTGCAAGGGAAAGAAAACTTTTTATGTCGTTTCATTCCTAACTACGCCGAGATAACGAAAGGTTTTACCAGGTTGTTGAAACAGAATACTCCATTCTTTTGGGATGAGATAGCTAACAAATCTTTTGATTCACTTAAACTGGTGTTGACCCATGCACCATTATTGCATCCTCCCAACTACGACCAGGACTACTTTTTGTACCACGTCGCTTCTCATTCCACCATTGGGATGGTTTTAGTTCAGGAAGATGAATTCAAAAATGAACATGTGATTTACTATCTTAGTCGAACTCTGAATCCGACTGAGCTTAAATATTCGCATGTGGAGAAATTGGCCTTGGCAACTGTTCAAGTTGTCCAAAGATTTCATCACTACATCCTATTACGCAAAACCACGGTAATTTCTGACTGTAACCCTATGACGTATATTTTGACCAAACAATTGCTAAGGGGTAATTATTCCAAATGGATAGTTATCCTGCAAGAATTTGACTTGGAATTTGAAAAATCCAAGGCAAAGAAATTTTTGGTTTTTGTGGAACTGATGTGTGATTTCCCGCTTACTGATACTGAAACTGTGGTAGAAGAACCCATTGCGGATGAATCCTTGTTTCTTATCAGTACTCTTGATCCATGGTATGGAGATATAATTTTCTATCTCCAAACCCAATATTTTTGGCCTAAAATATCATGATCTCAGCGAAGGAAAATACGTTTCTAATCCCAACAGTACAATATTATTGGAGATACACTCTATTGTCGTGGGGTGGATTCTGTTTTCCGATGTTGTATAACTCATGAAGAAGCTGAAAAGGTTCTAAATGACTGTCACTCTAGAGCATGTGGCAGTCATATGTCTGGGTATGCCACAGCCCAAAAGATATTGCACACTAGTTATTTCTGGCCATCCTTATTTAAAGATTGTATCAACGCAGTCCGAAAATGCCACAATTGCCAAAATTTCGATCTTAAGATGCGTGCTCCACCTACTCCTCTCCAACCTATAATTAACGTCGGTTCTTTCGCAAAGTGGGGTATCGACTTTATTACATGTAACCCTCACTCGACCGGGGGGGAATGCGTATATCATCCTTGCGGTAGATTATTTTACCAACTGGGCCAAGGCGATGCCTACATTTTCAGCAGATGGAAAAGATGTTGCAATTTTCATTTTCAATCATATAATTGCTAGATTCGGTATTCCTCAAGCTATTATTACTGATCATGGGAGTCATTTTTGAAACATCATGATGACTGAACTAACAGATCAACTTGGCCTGTGTCACGATAGTTCTACTTCATATTACCCACAGGCTAATGGTTTGGTTGAGGAAATCAATAAAGTTCTAGTCACTATGATCCAACGAATCATTGGTATTCATCAGTCAAATTGGCATAACATGTTATTTTCAGTGCTTTGGGCATTCCGAACCTCAGTCAAAACATCAACTGGTGTCACTCCTTTTCAACTAGTTTACGGGTTGGAAGCAGTGTTACCCATTGAATGAGAAATTCCATCATTGCAAATAGCCATAGAATTACTCCCAACCACTTCCAAAGAGGAGAAACATTTGTTGTACTTACTCGGCTAGATGAGAATAAATGTGATGTTGCATTAGCAATTGAGACTCATGCAAAAAAAATAAAAGCTCAGTACGACCAAAATGTTACACCTCGTAATTTTTCATAAGGAGACCTAGTTTTACTGTACGATCAAGCAAACGATAAGCTAGGGGCTAGAAAATTTGTACCCATGTGGCATGTTCCTTTTGTTGTTAAGCGAAATCTAGCAAAAGGGGCCTAGGAATTAGTAGATTTTGACGGCGTCTCTTTAGGTAGACCTAGAAATGGGCTTTATCTGAAAAAAATATTATGCTTAAAGTTTGTTGTGGAGATTTTCGTTAGAATAGTTTCTTTCTAGTTGGTGTGTTTTAGATTAGAAAGTGTGCCTAGTTTAGAGAGTATTTTTTATCATTTATTCCTACTTATCTTGATTTTACTCTTGATATTGCAGATGTTGACGTCTCTTCAAACATACATTGGTTTTGCTGATGGTGCTTGTCGTAGTACACGGAACATTTCTTCTGCAGCTTGGGTTATCTATTCACCCTCTGATAAGTTAGTATCTATGCATGGGGTAAGCCTGGGTCAAACAACAAATAACATTGTAGAGTATAGTGCAGTGATTGAGTTATTATCTGAATCCATCTCATTTGGGATTCGGAGTTTGATTGTCAAATTAGATTCTGAACTCATTGTATTACAGTGTAACAGGGTTTATGCCATTAGAAATCTAGTGTTATTAAGATTGTTTTTGAGAGTTCATCTCTTGGAACGTGAATTTGACTACATTGAATATCAGCATATTCCAAGATATTTAAACACATTAGCAGATGCAGTTGCTTCTCGAATGTTAAGTAAACATTTGCAATAACCAAGACAGTAAATTTAAAAACATTCCATAAACATGTTATACAAGATAGCCAGTAATAGTGATATATCATAGCATAAAAGTGTGTCAAATATACATCGTCTTCGATCATAGGTTGAAAAACACCTTATGATTGGCAAAAATGATAGTACAAAAAGATATAAAATGTCGTATGGGTCTACAAAGGCAACCATCCTATCCCTGATGATGATCATTATAAGAAACCACTGCTCGGGCCACCCTACAAAGGAACCTCCTAAAAGGTCCTGGGACCCCAATCACATAGCGCTGTAACCTAAGTGGAATATCATCTATACTAGTCTTTGGAATATCTACTGTCAAACACTCTAGATGATGCTCCAATTCGGTCAAGGTCTCTGCTGATTGGTCCTATGGGGCCAGTGCTGCTGCAGTGGGGTGTCTTCTCTCATAGGGCTGGAGAGCGGCTAGTCGTCGTGGACCCACATCTGCATTTAAAAAAATTTACTGTCAGTTTTGGATGATTTAAAAACAAAAAAAATTAGTTAAAAATTTAGAAAATGTTGAAAATGATTTTACCTTAATCATCCCATTACTCTCCTAGTGGAAGAGCCATGTCTGGATCACCATGATAATCCATCCTAGCATATGGAAAGTCCTGAATCATGAAAATTTGGTTCCCCAACCAATGAAAATACTCAAGTGGAAATCGGACAACCTCTGTACCCTCCTCAGGATGACAGGCCATCACTGCAACCCAGCACATAATCCTAGGCTCTTGGGGAGGTCAAGCCTCAAAGGAAAGTTGTTGTGGGACCAACGTAGGGACCCTCTCTAGGCCAAAGCTCACAACCAAGAAACCATATCCAAATTTTTTTAGTTGTCCATTCTTTGCTCTAGTCAGTTGGCCTTTTACATTCGCCAACATAGCCTCGCACCAGTTGAAGATGGTGCCTCGGTAACAGTCTACTACCATTCGCATTTGGGATCTGACAACTACATGCAATGCTGCGCTCCCGCATAGTTTGATGCTAGTAAATGCAATCACTTTAAGTTCAAGACGGGAGATAGTCTTAATATCTATCTGTTTGTCCTCAGTTTGGTCATTACAAAACTCTAGTCGGAGACTAGCGACAAACTGGCCACCTGGCCTAGTCCTGAATAGAGATAATCGTTCGCCTCTCTTGGGCAAACCAGTCAGGAAATAAATGTCCTCGAGCTCGATTTCGAGCTGATGGCCACCAATTATGAAACATTGGTCCCATGTGCTCCACCTGTCTACCAACCATTGCAGAAAGTCAACTTGAGCCCTCATGCCGAGTATGGCCCAGAATTTAAATAGTTTGCATGCTTTTAATGCCTGTATTGTAGGTGGATGAATTAATGCGGCTATATCCGCAACTTTGTGCGCCCGTTCCTACCAAATGAGCATTTTGTATATTTACATTGCAAAAAATGCGGATTAGAATAATTTAGCTCAAAATTTTCAGCAGAAATGGAAAAAATTGACATTTTAAAACTTATTTTGCGAGGTCCACACCCGCTAGTTAGAGACAGTGCGTAGGTTCGCACTCATCCTTAAGAGCAGGTGTGGGACCCTGAATTTTTCCTTTGTACGAAAAAGTCGGGATCCGCAAGGGCCAAATGTTGCACCTACGGACCCCCGCGAGCAGTTTTTAAACAAAATTTTCCTTTAAAAATCAATTTTTAAAGCCCTAAAATGAAAATTAAACAGTTGAAATGCAAGATAGGGATGATGTGGATTACCTGGAACTGACATTTTTTTATTCCAATGGTCGAATTTTCCGCAATCTTCAGAGGAAGTTTCTTACCAAAAACTCTTACTTCTCACTCTGAAGTCAAACGGTAAAAATGAATTTACAAAAGCCCTTTTTATAAGCTTTTTTGAATAAATGAATTTTTAATTTGTTTATTTTTCACTTTAAAAATGTAACTTTTGATGCATTTTTATTTATTTTAAACAGGTATGAGTAATGTTTTGAGTTTTTGTGCAGAATATTGGATTTTCAAAAATAATTGATCATTTTCAACAAAGAGCATACTTTTTCACTTTTTTGGACTATTCCAAA
>APFE031236019.1:0-17296 GCA_000404065.3 Pinus taeda | reverse complement strand
AGTTAGCATTTAAAAATTTTAATAAATTTTAAATTATTCTTTCCAAAAATTCGATTAGTTAATGTTGAGTTTATATAATTCATATATTAAAATCTATGTGAAAAACATTAGAAAAAGTTTAATTTATAAATAAAAACCTATATCTTCTTTCCACTATAAAAGGTTTATAATATTTATGTGACTAAAGTGATGGAAAGTCAAGAAGAAAGTTTTTATGTAAAAATGAAATCAATTTTATATTTTATATATGGACATAGTGAAAAATGATAAAAATGAAAGTTTGATTTAATCAAAAAGAGTTATTTGTTTCCATAACGATTTTCATGTGATTATTTTTAGGCGTTTTTTAATGTGAAGATGAAATCAATTTTATATTTATATATAGATCGTAGTGAAAATGTAAAAAAAGAAATTGATTTAATTAAAAGAAAGAAGTTAGTTATTTCTAGAGGAATTTTCATGTTAGATTTTAGATTTTTGTAATTCATATTGATAATGAGATTGCTTTTTATAATAATTATATTATTGAGATTTGGTTGACTTTTCTAACATTTATGTGAGATGTTAGCTTTCTGGAGTTAGTTGCGACAAGCAACAAAACCCTACACTATTGGTCCTTTTGGCAACAACCCAAATAACGCAAGCTGCAATCTCACTTGAAGCAGTACGGGGCGATGCAAGTACCAAGTTTCTGCATCCATAGACTAGTGTGATGTCTTTCAGCGCCTTAGATCTTCTTTCGTGCAGATCGATAACCTTTTATGGCACGTTGCTGCAACTACATTAAAATAGCATTCAGACCTTCGCGAAGGTCTACGATCAGTCCTTGTGGACCTTTATCAGTTAAATTTCCTACCTACGTGCATCAGAGAGTAGTCTTATACTAGTGTTCACACAAATTTACTTAAATTTATTAGTAAACATAACAAAATTCATCAGAGTCTTTGCCAAAGTACTTAGACATGCATTGCGTACATCATTGACACTTATTCAAGAGAATCGTGTAACATTCAATCAATATTCCATAAAACACGTCATTCATTGAGAACATATAACATTAACAGAGATAAACAGAAATACGCAAGAATTCTTTGCAAAATTGTCTTTATTGATCTTCAATTTAGGTTACAGACTCAAAACAGCCTTGTGCACAATGCTGCAGGGGTACGCGCACTCAGCTGCTAACTCTACCTAGGCGTTCGTGCACTCAACTATAGAGCCTTTCTTCCTCTCTTACCCGCTTCTTCTTCTTATCACTTACTCCTTATCTCTATTTTCTTCGACTCTCTAAGACACACCTATTTATAGTCTTTTTCATACATTTCCATGGCCCACAAACCATGGGTTAATCTCAAAATTGACTAAAACTTTACATAAGACAAGGGGCTAAGCCCCTATGACTCTTATTCATCTATGTGATCTACATCTACAAATCTCAGAGAATTTACATTATTTACAAAATTGTATTAATATTTGGGTTAACTTAACCCCAAACTAACCCAGGGGACCCCATCCCAACGGGCCCCTAACACAAATAACGTGACACGCCCTTTAGTCACTTTTTTGACGCGGCGATCTTACTACGAAGAACCCCCAACTCTATTTGGATTACTGCAACTTCAACAATGCTTTGTGTTGTTGCTTGTTGAACTTCCTTTACTAATATTTTAGTGGCTGGTCCCTGTACTACCAACTTCATCATTTTTTGTGTTTGTTGTAGTTGCTTAGGCTTATCTTGAATGGTAGTCGTGATCTAATAAGCCTCCAACTAACGCTGCAACCTGGACTTTAGAAAGGCCTCATTCTTCTACGCTTGCTCCACTTGTGTCAGTTGCCATTTTCCTTCCTGTAAAATGGCAAGGCACTGTGCTGGTGCTAAGGAGCACACAGTCGCCCTGACCTCGTTATATCAATGTTGCAACTCCCTTACTTCTGTATTCCATGTCTGCAGGTTTGGATCCTCCTACAGAGAGGTCACTAGCTCCATAGCTTGCTCAAACAATGTCGCACAGCTAATGACTGTGGTATCCAAGGTATCCATGCCTTCCTTTGTTGCGACTCTACACTGCTCCTAGACCTCAAGTGAAGTCGTGGGCTGCAACTTTATCTACAACTCCACGATCTTCATGTTGAACTCAAACGTGGCGCATCCAACCTCGACTTTTTCTTCACGCAAACCAGCGGCTAGTTTTCTGATCTTGGCTTCTGGTTGGGCATCCTCTGGGATGTGAAGTTTAGGCACTGTCTTACATGCTTCTGCTATTGCTGACTCCATCCACAAATTATGCGCTTGTAGCGCCTCATTTTCCTTAAGAGCGTACGCATTTTCGACGAACAATTGATGATTATTGCATTGATTTCACTAATAGCAAAGAGTGCTTGTTGCTCTCTGATCCTTGAGCTCATTTACGACTCCATGTAGTAACTTATTCAAAGATTCAAGTGATAGCGCAGCAAACTTCAATCCCATTTTTGTGACTTTGTGAAGCAGTGTGCGTTGTTCATCAATGTCGGCTCGGACTGGCCCTTTCCCTTCAAGGAAAGGGAAGACTCTCACATCCTGCGGTTGGGACATCTCCACAACTATATTCTATCATCACGCTAGACTAGCTTGCGCGCTGCTCGTCTCCCCAACATCCTTGTGGATTCTAGTTGCTTGGAGTTGCAGCTCTCGCAGATCCTTCTAAACACCTCCTAATGTCTGCATGTATTGCTGCTTGAACTGCTGCAACACTTCTGTTGCGATGTCTTGAATTTTGTAGCAGATCTCGTCAAGATCGCCTTTTGTTAATACCATGGGATCAACTCGTGTTCTCTCGGATTTTTGCTTCTTTCACGTTCCTTCCCACTACTTCGTGCCACGTCTTTTCAAAATGAAGGGGGTGCTCTGCCCCTGATCACCTTTGCCTCCTTGTCTTGAAAGTTGTTCTTTCTCTGTCTCCGGCGAGGGTGACTTGTCACCTTTTTGTGACTCGTGTTGTACTTTTTCTGTCTACTCCTTGTCAGCGTGTTTTGACTTTATGCGAGCCTTTTTTGCAACTTCCTTCTTTTTCTTCTTTGCTAGGATATGCGCAACTTTCCTAGTAGCCTCCTTTCATTTTTGCGTCGCTGAACTTTTCGCCCCCATGCTTGCTCCAACATGTAAGTTTGACTGGGAACACCACTCTGTAGGCCATTTCACTACAACTTGATGTACGCCCGTTTTTGTCACCAAATATGGCAACTGGTGCCTTTTATGCTCTGGATCCTTCTGCGCTTGGATATAGATTCTATGGAAGTCTGCCTTGAACGCCGCATAGGCTGATAGTTGTGTGAACAAGGTTGGGGACAACCTCAGATGTTGATTGATTTCCATACAGAGATCCATTTCCATAAGAACGCAAAATTCCTTCGTCTCTGTAATCTATGCGACATCCTTTGTAGACCATAAGGAAGTGAATTGTTACCTCCGGTAATCCTTCCTCGAGCAGAGGAAATTGTCTCTCCTCCGGAAATATCCATACAACGAGCATAATTAACAACAACAACTAAGTAGAGTGGAATGGATTAGTTTCATCCTGAGCCTTGTGGCAGTTTGCTAGGAACTCTTAACAAAGGTACCATGCCCAATTAAATTGCACGCCCTTCGCCACTGCGTAGTAAGGGAAACTACGGGTGTTGGAACTTCGTCCGCGTGACATTTTCTCGTCACCTTCCCTACCAAAATGTGGGCATCCAATTGAACTGTTGGGTATGTTATGGAAATAATGGAATACCCTCGCGACTTCTTGAGGAGGCTGTAATCCCTCTTCATCCTTTTTGCAAGGTCTTTCTCCCTAGTCTTTCCACCAAACTCCTTAGCTGGGTTCAGGCCTTTTTAAGGCAGTTGCGTGATTCTGTGAATTAGCATGTCTATAATGAGGATAGGTCCCCTAGCCACAAACATCCATCGTGCACTAGTGTGAGAAGCTAGCGCACACATATCACATTAAAAGGGGTGCGGTGGTAATGTGGCACCCATAGCAGATTGAGTAACCCTGATTGCTCGACACTGCGGACCCATTCCTTCGTTTCCAGTGTTGGAACGCTTGTTTCTTCATAGTAGACACTCCGCATATACTTGTTTTTCACTAAGTGTGGAAACTTACTGTGGTTTGCGAGGTCCTAATCCTCCATTCTCAGCAGCGAGACTCTTGTGAGTCGAGGGCCTTCAATAGGGACCTGCTCAGGTAGCAGGGGCTTGGATATTGTAAACTTTTCGACATCTAGTTCCTTTGTGACCTTTGCTTTTCCCTTCTGCGAAGGGATATACTTAGGGAGCCTTGTTAATGTCCTCTGTTCCCTAGGCTTCTATGTCTCGGTATGCTTCCTTGGGGATATGTGCACCAACACTGGATTTTTTTGCTTTTCCTTTGCCACATGTTGCTTCTCTTTAATGGCAAGTTGTTTGTCTTTTTCCATGTTCTGTTTCGGCCTGGGTGACCTTGGCACCGTGAGCATCGTAAGTGTAGCCTATACACTTCACACCTCTAGTACTCGTGTGTCGGACACAGCGACTTCTGAACTCAGGGCTTCAGTGGGGATGGTGGTAGTCATTTTCTCCATAAAAAACTAGCGCGCTTAATAAGAATGTTTGTTCGCGACATGAATTCTTCCCAAAACGCTTGACTCATAGGCGATAGAAAGCAAAATTCACTAACAATTTTGAGAGCGCAAAGTGTTCTCTGTTGGAACGACATGCGTAATTTATAGGGAGTTTTGAATTCCAATCTCACTGTTCCCCCCATTTTTTGATAATAAATGTTGTTTTGGTGGAAGATATTCAAAGATTTTTGCCTTCAATGCAGCCACCCCGCTCCACTTAACAGTGTTCTCGTCGTTAAGTCAAAAACAATAACTTCAACAATGGGTTTCCTTCTGTGTTGCACGGTACCTTCCGTCATTGCACAACTTCCTTAGCGGTGCTTCATAGGTTGCATCTTCGTCACTCTTCGCGCAACTTGCTCGTTGCATTGTCTTCCATGTGGGGTAGTGTAGTTTATAGTCTCGCGCTCCCTTGCAACTTCCTGGAGAACTAAGACTATCTTGTTGCCATATAGTCATTGCACAGGATTGTCTGTATACAACTTCAACCTGCTCCCATTCACTCTTCTCGGGAAGGATTCCCCATTCAAATTCACAAGTTGATCTGTGCCTCCATCTGTAATTTCTTTGACAACATATGGCCCTAACCAATGCATCTAGAATTTACCTAGAAATTTAGTGCATTTACTGTCATATAACAGGACAAGATCATTTACCTTGAATGTGCGAAGCTTGATGTGGCAATCATGCCATGCTTTTTTGTGTTCCTTATGTAATTTTTAATGGAAGCTCGCCAAAAATTGATCTTCTTCGAGCTCTATCAGTTGCGCGAGCCGTTCCTCCAAGGCCTCATGATCCGCCATACTCGTGAGAGCTTTTATGTGTAGACATGCACAATGTACTCCATCAACATTACGGTTTCAACCCCATATACTAGTCTGAACGACATTTTCCCTGTCAGCTTCTTACAACTAGTCCTATAAGCACATATTACTGCAGGTACGCGCACATCCTAGTTATTCTGCTGCGCACTGCAGATATTCCTTAGAATGTTCTCCAAAATCTTATTAAAGGTTTCCACTAGTTCATTGGCCTGAGGGTGATATGGAGTACTCTTCTAGTGGTAGACATGGAATTCTTCAATCAACGTGTTGATCGTTTTGTTCAGAAAGTGCGTACCCTTGTCACTCATCAACACTTTTGGGCAACGATATTTGGTAAATACATACTCAAACAAGAACTTTTTTGTTGTAGCTCATGTACAATCTTTAACCGATTGTGCTTTCGCCCATCTGGTTAGATATTTCGTCACAGTGATAATATAGCACACACTTGTTTTCTTTCCCGGGGGCTGAATTGGCCCAACAAAATCGATCGCCCACTTCTCAAATGGCTGTAGGGACACTTGAGGATTTAGTGGTAACTCATCCCTTTGCAAGGGTCTTCTAGTTCGTTGACATGCATCGCATGCCTTACAATACTCCTTGGAATCCTTGTGCAGAGTTGGCCACCATAGACTTGCACGCAAAATCTTCTGCATAGTTGCCTTGCTTGCATAATAGCCTCCAACAACACCGGCATGAGCTTCAACAATAATTGTGTCCCGCTCAATATGTGCCACATATCTTCGCAATATTTCATCAGCCCTAATTTATACAAATGTCCTGCAATGATTGAAAAATCGACCATGCGCACTACCAATTCCTTCTTTTGCTCGCTTGTATATCCTTCTTGTGCCATCCCCATAGTCTAGAAGTGAATAATGTCTGCAGAGTGGTCATTCGCTACATGCACCGTGAAGAGTTGCGCATCTGGCATCCCTTCCTCTAGATTATTAGGTTCCTCCCCTGTTTTGATCCGTGACAGATGGTTAGGTCCCGCATTTAACCTTCCTGGCTTCACAATGACTTCAAAGTCATACTGTTGAAATAATAACAACCATCTGCAAATCTTCCCCCCAACACAGGCTTGTTTACAAATTATTTCAAGGCAGAATGACCTGTGTACATCTTGAAATGCCCTCCTCACACATAATGCTTGAATTTTTGCAGCGCGTACGCCATAGCCAATCCTTCGCGCTTGGTTGTTGAATAATTTTTCTCGGCCTTCTATACATTCCTACATGTGAAGGCTATAGGATGGTCAATTTCTCCTACTTGTGTTAGTACTGCACCCAACGTAATGCAAGGGGCACCCACATGTACGTGGAACTCCTTTTTTCAATCAGGGAATACCAAGATTGGTGTTGTGACCATTTTTTCTTTCAACACATCTAAGTTGCATTGGCATTTTTTGTCCCAAAAGAATGCTACATCCTTCTTTAGTAGTTTTTGAAGGGGCGCAGTAATTTGAGCATAAGCTTTGATAATTTTTCGATAGTATCTTGTATGTTCGAGCGTCGCGTGCAGTTACTTAACATTCCGAGGGGCCTCCATATTCACAATTATTGCAATATTTGTAGGGTCCACTATCAATCCTTGTTTGTACACCGCATGACCAAGCAAGATACAGGATTCCAAAAGGAGTAATTTGAGCATAAGCTTTGATAATTTTTCGATAGTATCTTGTATGTTCGAGCGTCGCGTGCAATTACTTAACATTCCGAGGGGCCTCCATATTCACAATTATTGCAATATTTGTAGGGTCCACTATCAATCCTTGTTTGTACACCGCATGACCAAGCAAGATACAAGATTCCAAAAGGAACACAGAATATGCATTTTTTCAAATTTAGTGCGATCTGGTATCTACAACACGTATCCAACCTCAGGGGCAAACTTGGTACATGGTTGTTTACTAATCCAAACACTGTCAACTCATTAAAGTATACTTCTAGGAACTTATGAATGAACTCCTTGAACACTACTATGGCTATGCGAGAAATATCGCAAGCGCATTCTTAAGCCCAAACGACATCAAAGTGTATTGAAAACAACTCCACGTTGTTGCGAAGGTCATTTTGCTCCTATACTTTGGCGCGATCTTGATTTGATGATACCCAGAAAACTTGCCAGTAAAGGAATATGCCTCCTACCCTCCAACATTATCTAATACTACATCTATAAACATTGTTTGGAATGGGTAGTGAACACACGCATCATTAAGCTTCTGCAAATCTACACAAATCCTTATTTCACCCTTTTTTCTTCTCCTGAACCACCGTTGGGCTCACCTAATCAGATTCTTCAACCGATTCTATGATCCCTGCCTCCAACATCTTATCCAACTCTTGGCGAACCTTTTCCTTGTATTTAGGGTTAAGGTGATACGACCTCTGTTTAATAGGATTCGCGTTCGAGTGATCCTCATAACACCCACATCACCAACAATGCCCTTCAAATCTGAAAACTTAGTGCGGAAGAGATCCTTGTATTCGCTGAGTAACACAACAACTTTATCCATGGTAGCGTCGTCCCAATAATCTACAATCTTTGTGAACCATGGTTTTGCTTTAGTGCCAATGTTTACTTGCTTTGTCTTCAACGACGCGGAAATGTCCCAGTTTTCTATGTGTCGACCTTTGACTTTGCGATGCCCTTCTGCCTCTGGAATATTAATGTTTCATTGATCTTCATCTCTCTTTAGTGGCTACATTGTAGCATTCCATCGCATGGCGCAACTAGGTGCTCTATTCTGGTTTGGTCCATTCCATAGGTTTTGTCAGCGTTCAAAATATAACCACCTTAATATCTTGCAACGCTTCATCAATGCTTGGGAAGCCATCTTTAAAGATGAACTTCAATAAGAACCCTTCCCTCAACACATCTTATTCCGCGGTGCCATGGTGGAGCTCTGTTTCCAGATACCAGTTCATGGGAATAATATCTAAAATATGGAAAAATATGGGTACCCATTTCGGCTACAGTTCTGTTCCCCATGCTTTATTCCATTTCGCTAGGTGATCGCGTGGATCATCCCTTCCATTATATTTCTCCGTCATTTTGGTGTTAATAGGCCCAAATCGCAGCTTCATCATTATTCTTTAATCTTGCCATCTAGCAAAGTTAGCCTTATGCGTTCCCCACCATCGTGTAGGCGTCACTTACAGTGCCAACTCTAATGTTTGGAAGCGGCGATCCCTGCGGATTTCGTGCTCAAATTTATCCAAAAATAGATCTACATCAGTTAAACCATCATAAGAGGGTAACTCTCTTACCTCCAATGAAATATAGCGTAGCGACTTCGTCATCATTTTGCATCGTAGTGTAGATGCTTCATGCAAGCGATTCTACCAATGCTCAAATTGTTCCTCTGAATGAGAGGTGCAGGAACACTCTTGATCCCATGCAATCCTCCCATTTGTTGTCAGATTGATCCAATCCTCATCTCGTGCTGTTATTTTGTAGATTTGATCAAGTTCATCGTCACTTTTGTCGTAATTGCGGACTGGTTCAGTATAGCGTGCCCCTTCTGTAGGATCTAGTGGCACTATAACTCGTAGGGACTTTCTTTCAAATGATATTGTCCTCTTCTTCAAATTAATTATCCCATTCATATCAAGAACCTAATCAATTCCCAAGAGTGCAGGGTAGGGATTACTGTCATCAACAATTTATATAACTTCAAACTCTGCTACTACGCTCGCACCTTTAATATCAACTGTTACTCCATATAATTGTCCCATGGGGATGATTTTCTGTTGGTTCGCCATTCTGAGTTGAATCGAAGATCACTGGAGCGCAGGTCTCCCCATTCTTTCCCATGTTTGTTTCGGTAATACGATTACATCAGACCCCAGATCCAAAATGACCTGGTCTGTCTCATAATCACCTATCTGCACGGTGAGCCTCATCTTGCGCCCTATTCATGCTTGATGTTCGCAAATTTTTCTGACCGGTCAGTGTCCACTAGGGACTCTCTTTGCTGGCGCATTTATTTATTAATTCCTGAAGGCCTTCCACAACTTTGTTTTCACTGCAACACTTTTGTGCAGGTCTCCGAAAACATAGTGAGTACAAAGGCATCAACCTCTGCAGGCGCATTGGTTTCTTGCACCTTGTCCTGGCTTCGTGAGGTGGAGGCCTCAACAAAGCTCTTCTTGGCTTCCATAAATGTTTCCTTAGCGTGATCCAAATTAAAGCCGACTTCTTCTTTGTGAGGTGGAGGCCTCAACAAAGCTCTTCTTGGCTTCCATAAATGTTTCCGTAGCGTGATCCAAATCAAAGCCGACTTCTTTCTCTTGGGCCTTGCGGACCCATCCGTCCTCTTCAGGATGTTTACCTTTATCATCGCTAGTCATTATTGCACTTCTCAACACTATATTCATACTTTGATCCTCCTCGTGGAGCTCAACTATCATTATCTGTAAGTTTCGCGTAGGTTGTTGAGGCTATGCTTTCTTCTCCTGCATCTTAGCTATCAACAATGGGCATTCTTCTATACCATGTTCAAATTGGCTACAATATTGACATGATGGGCAGATTTGATTCTAGCACTCTCGTGCATAGTTCCCTGGTTGTCTATGGTTGTAGTAGATAATCTCGTCGTGACCTCTACTGGGTCCTCCTCTCTCGCAGCCATGTCCTAGACCCTGATATCCTCTGTGCGCTCCCCTGACGCCCTGATATGGAGGTCGAGTTTCTTCTTACATTTGGTATGTAGGCGTCCTTTCCATCATCAGCTCATAGCTTTGACAATGGCGCTCATCGTGGCCCACATATTTGCAAAAGTTATAGAATAATTGTTGGGGTGTCTCGACGAATTTTTGAAGTAAATGGCAATTGTTTGTCGTATGTTGTCCGACAACTTGACAAATAGTACACCATAGTGCAGCCCCCATGTTCAACCTTGCTAGGTCTTTAGGCTTTAAGGGAATTGGCCCCCCTCCTGTAATATAATTTGTGTATACAAGACAATGATATTTATCATGCCCTTGCCCCTTTCACTTCAAACACCAGACTTCAGCACACACTTTTGGTTTAGTGTCCTTGTCTTTCTTCAAACTCTGTAATTCTAGGTGTAGGCGTTGTAACTGAGAGTGGATTTGTTGTATCCCCAAGGTCACATGCTGAATGGGATGCATGCAACCTCATCTTGATTTCCAAGGATTTTTCCTGTGTTCCTATCTTCTGTTGTGACAAAAAAATTCTCAGATGGGGTAGAAGCGAAGCTATAAACCACTCGCTATGCTGACAAACTCTGTAATTCTAGGTGTAGGCGTTGTAACTAAGAGTGGATTTGTTGTATCCCCAAGGTCACATGCTGAATGGGATGCATGCAACCTCATCTTGATTTCCAAGGATTTTGCCTGTGTTCCTATCTTCTGTTGTGACAAAAAAATTCTCAGATGGGGTAGAAGCGAAGCTATAAACCACTCGCTATGCTGACTATCTTTGAGCTGCATGTTAGCTTCTCGAATTTGACACTTCAACCTTTTATCTAATTCCCAAGTCGTCTCATCGACCCTCATCATGATTTCTTTGAATCCAATTACAGACTGTGAGTCAGATTTAGGCTTACTAAATTCCTTGTTTAAAGCTGCCTTAGTCTGTGCTAGCGTTGCAAGTGGATTATTGGAACAATACTTAATATACTAGGTTAGCACATTATCCCGCAGAGAGGTAACCAACTATGCCTTATTTATATTGTCATAAGTAATTTGTTGCATTGTCCATACAGCATTTGCAACAAACCAAAACTACTTTGCATCTTCACACCCTATGCCCTTGAAAATCGGTAGCTTCATCGTGTTCACCATGTTGAATGGTGGTGGTTGAGGTGGAGGTGTGGGTGAAGGTGTATGCAGTGGAGGCGAGGGTGGAGATGGAGTGGAAGGGTGATTTTCTCGAGGAATCCGCTGAGTGATTAGCTGAACAACGCTTCGCGGCGAAGTTCGTTTCGCCCCTTTGTCGTTAGTTAAATTAGATCCAATCAATGGACTATACTCAGGTCCTCATCCTTCACTCTTTCTAAAGAGTCATCCACTCCACATAGCTATGAACATCAAGGTAATGGAATCACCTTTTTTTCACATAACATTTTAATCCAAGTATTCAATGATATTAAGTACTTACATCACGGTCCTTTGAAAAATCTTCGCTCTGCTTTGCTATAGCTGACTGAGGTATCAACTGCAAATTCTATAACAAATCCTCTTATAATTCGATCAAGCCAGTGATCGACAGCCCGCGTGATCTTGTTTTTAGAGGCTTCTAACCGTCGCACTAATTCTGGAGTCCATAGTATAATATTTATCAAGCTACCATCTTCCTTGGCTACTATCAATCTAGCCAACCATTGATACAATTCAATGGGGAAGGTGCAGAAGAAGATCTTGTGTATCTACGTATACAAATACCTGGTCAACCACTCTTGTTTTGATAGGTGTGGATTCTTGTTTTCTTGCACCTCAAATTCGTGTATGTTTCGATCCAACCACTTTTCAATCTCTTTCTTGGTCAGTTTCCAATGATGCGACATCACACATCTCCTTCAAACAGATCCGAGTCCCGGCAACGAATCCATTTGTTGGCTGAGGGGGTCTTTACCCAGGTTTAGAGTTAGTTGCATTAACTAACAAAACCCTACACTATTGACCCTTTTGGTAACAACCCACATAGCGCAGGCTGTAGTCTCACGTGAAGAAGTATGGGGGATGCAAGAACCAAGTTTCTGTATCCAAAGACTAGTGTGATGTCATTCAGTGCCTCATATCTGCCTTCACGCAGATCAATAACCTCTTAAGGCACATTGTCGCAACGCCGTTAAAATAGCCTTTAGACCTTCACGAATGTCTACAATCAGTGTTTGCGGACCTTTATTAGTCAAGTTGCCTACTTACGCACATCAGAGTATAGTCTTATACTAGTGTTCGCACAAATTTACTTAAGTTATTAGTAAACATAAGAGAATTCATCTAAGTCTTCGCGAAAGTACTTAGACATTCATTATGTACATCATTGACATGTATTCAAGAGAATTGCGTAACATTCAATCAATATTCCATAAAACACTGTCATGCATTGAAAACATATAACATTAACAGAGATAAAGATAAATGTGCAAGAATTCTTTAGAAAATTGTCTTTATTAATCTACAGTGCAAGATTACAGACTCAAAACTGCCATGAGCACACAGCTGCACGGGTCTGTGCACTCAGTTGCGGATTCTACCTAGGCCTCCGCATACTCATCTGCAAAGCCTTTCTTCTCATCTCTTACCCGCTTCTCCTTTCTATCACTTACTTCTCGTCTCTATTGCCTTTGACTCTCTAAGACACACCTATTTATAGTCATTTTCATACAATGCCATGGTTCGCGAACCATGGGTGAATCTCAAAACTGATTCATACTTTACATAAGACAAGGGGCTAAGCCCCTATGACTCTATTCATCTACACGCTTCGCATCCACAAATCGCAGAGACATCACATTATTTACAAAATTATATCAAAATTTTGGTTATTTGAATCCCAAACTAACCTACGGGACCCCATCCCAACATGAGATCACTTTTACATTTATATATAGATTATTTATATACACATAAGTGAAGAATTTTAAAAAGGTTTTGAATTATTATGAAGAGTCATGCATTTCTCACAACATAAAATATTCACAATATTTATTGCTACAGCTAAAGAATTCAAAGGAGGATTTCTGTGTGATTATGAGATCACTTTTATATTTAGGTATAGATTTATTTTGTTTTGGAAATTTGGTAGGACCTTTCCATTAATTTTCTATTAAAAACGAAGGTTACATACACATGTCTGAAGGTTAGGTGGTCTCAACCTGCCCTGAGGGAAACTAGGTCTGTTAGCCACTTGATAGCAAAATAAGCCGTCAAAAAAAAAATAACAAGTGTTGCTAGTCACACTATATATGTTTGAGAGCCTTTGTTCTTCCTACTAGCTAGATACCTATAAACATAACTGCTAATATGCCTAGAAATTTGAAACTTCTTCATACAAAACTAAAACTAGGGGTGCACTGTCACTCTGTCACTCTACTCGTCATCAATGGAATCAATAGGGGTAGGGTCCTTCATAGTGGAACCTCGCATCTTCGTGTGGGGAATGCATGGGATGTGTTTCTCAATGCGGTTGAGGCGTCCATTTTGCTACTACAACTGAAATTGGATCTTTCGAAACTCTTTAATATAATACAAGTGCCCATGGGAAGACATATGAATGTTTGGTGGAAACTGCTCCAAGGCTTTATCCAGAAGGATCTTCATCATCCAATATAGGTGGACCGTTTTCTTGTATTGAGTAGATCATTCGTGGGTATGACCAGGGTCAGGAATAAAAAATTTCGACTCATCCAAACTACTTTCAAAACTTTCCTCTGTCTATTTATTCTCATCTTCCCAATCTTCTCTGAGCTGCTTGAATGGGTTCAAACTGCCCAAATGATATGCCTGAGCAGCTTCCTGGATAATTCGACATGTCGATTTACAGTTCCCCCAAATGAGCTAGGTTCATTGGCCTGGTAAGGGGATGCTTTCCTCTTTTTCCCACGGTTGCAACCTCCCCGACTATTCCTTCCCTTACTAGAGGCATGAACTATTTTTCTACACCTGCAAATCAAATAATGGGTTGTCTCAAAATATGGAGGTCGACCCAAACATAATCTAGGCTCAAAAGTAAGACACTTCCGAGGGTTGCTCCAACCTTGAAACCTTGCCAACAAAATTGCATAAGAAACCAACAAAATAAGGAGCCAGTTAGAAAAATTTTTCTCAACAGACGACCGCAAGGAGTTAGGGTCCCACGTCTACTATTTATCCACCAATTCCTGAAATCGGGCCTATACAGACACACTGAAACATCCACAGGAAGAACTGGAGAGCGGGCCACGTGAATCTTATCTCTAATTAATTTGAGCAACAAAACTATATGTCGGATAAAGAAAGAATAATTGAGTCTTGACCTACCCTTAGACTAGGATCCACACACAAACATGCACTGGAGCTATATGCAATATACCATTACCACATGGACATGATTGACACAAATCAACTGAAAATGATTAGTGTGGTATCAATTCACTCCTATATAGCATTGGTATCAAGAGGTATATGTGGAGTTTATATTTAAATGTGAGATGTGCAAAAACGTTAACACGTTTGAGTTGTGTGTTCTACATGGATCTCTATATATACACTACATTCCGATCAAGGAAGAGTCGTGTGCGTAGAAGTCACCTTGAGGATGGAGAACGAGTGGGCATTGATTGATGTGGCATGAAATGGAAATAAATGCTTGAATAACAACTCCATTGAAAATGATTTGTGTGGTATCACTTCACTTCTATATCATGTTAACCCCACAACGGTCATTGGTCTTCATGGCACAAGAGAAGGAAAAAAATTAAATATCCATCCTCTTTGTTTCTAAACACAGAGTCTTCCAAAGCAGGCGCTGTGTGTTCTTGTCTATATACACGGCGGCTGTAATGAAGAAGTCATGTAAGTCACATCGAGGATGGAGAAGGGGTAGGCATCCATTGGTGTGGTATCACATCTAAATAAATAATTGTTGTATAAGTCCATTCAAAATTATTGGCGTTCTATCAATTCACTTGTATAACGTGAGCCTCGTGGTGGTGGTTGGTCTTCGTGGCATGAGAGTTGAAAAAATAAGTGTCCGTTGGCCTTCTAGAAAATGGTATATGTCGAGTTTACAAGTTTTAAAAAACAAACAAAATATACCAAGCAAGGATGGTTGATTAAGCATATTTCAATTTAAAATCTAAATATGTATATTATCATATATTATTTATTACTATATTAAATTATATTATGTAGTCAATATATGATAATTAAATCTAAAAAAATTAATTATGATAATTTCATCTATCATGATAATTATTTGGAGAAAGTTTCTTCATACAAATCATTGAAGGATGAAAATTTTATTATTAGCTTGAAAACAATTGTAAGTCGACTTATCTTTGGGTTTGGAGCGACAAATGGTTCCTCTTTGAGACTCTCATCAACACTATTGTTTTATATGGTTGCGAGGTTTGGGTTGTAGTATATCTAGAGAAACATGGAGGAAACTCGAGTTGATCCAAAAACAATTTATAACCCTCAACCTCAATATGAGAGGAAATACTTCATATCCTATCCTCTTGATTGAAGCTAGTTTCTCCCCATTGAAAGCATGTCCATGGTTAGGTATCTAATGTATAAGAAGAAGCTTTACAAATGTATACAAGGACGTTCCCCAAAACTACTTCTAGCTCTAGCTAGAATCCCCACCTCAAGATCAAGGGAGGATGGCAAAAGGATGCCTAGTCTTAGCTCAACCATTGGGGGATAAAGGAGGAGCTAATCTTGGAGAATAAAGATAATATAAAAAATATTATTATTCCAAATTTAAAGATAAGTTGTGGGATGATAAGGAGATAGAGGGGAGAAGGAAGCGAAGGTATTACAAGGAGGTGATCAAACCACTCTTGTTAACCAAAATTATCCTTTTTTCTTGAGCAATGTTAATAAGAAATGAACATTGTGAAGATAAGAACTAATTCTCATGACCCCCCAACTGAAACTTGGTTTTGGTCTATTCCCAAAACACCTTAGGATAAAAGAATTTGTCATCTTTACAATACTAAGAAAGATGAAAACCGTTTTTTCTTGTATTGCTGAGCTCTTACTCACATCCCTTCTCATTAACAGAACATTTGCCACACTACCAACTTTCTTGACTTATTAAGTCAACATAACTATAATGACCTAGGAATGTTTATTTCTCTCTTTTTTTTTTTCAATTTTATTTCTATCATAGAAATAAAATATGAAGGTGTCTCAATTAATCTCTTACTTTCGTAAGGTTCGATAGATGACGTTGATTTGGGTGTTAATCATCAACATCATTATCATTTCATAAATTAATTATCTCACAGTAATTTTCATAGACTTTAAAATGTTACAAAGATATTTACAAAATTAAAATAATCACAACAAAATAATTAAATCCCCATGAAATAAATATTATAGATTAATTTATTACTTGTTATTTTTATTTAGCAATATGATTTAATTTATTTATTTTAAGTTCTTTTAATAAAAAAAATAAAATTGGTGATGATAGTTAGCATTCACTAAAATTTTCTTAAGAAATAATGATATTGCAAACTAAAGATCCATTTCTCTCTCTCCCACTAAAATCTCTCGAACGTCGTGTGAGTTGTGTGCTCTACATGCATCTCTATATATACACAGCTAGTACTTATAAATGTACAAGTCACGTTGAAGTTGAATATGGAGAACGAGTGGGCAATTCTTAAAAACAAGTCACTAAGCCAATTATTGGTGGCTTAGTGCATCACACCATGCCATAGCATATGATATATAATTACACATGTCCATACATTTTCATGAGGTTTTATCACTCCAACTCCAGGGGCTCCACGATTTAGTGTAATTAATGCAGATAGTGATTATTAATGTGCATGATACCATGTGCATGCATGCTAATTCATGGACCATTCATTTTCTGATAGCTCCATCTTTCCAATGTCATTATACTAGACCAATTTGACTTTAACTCTTCTAGCGTACTTAGTTAATGTAGTACATGTAATTGGTTGAAATATATTTCAAACTCAGCTAGTCAAGTGTTGAAGAAAGTGTAATTAGGTTCGGTGTTTACAAATTTAACATTGATCTTTGTACTTGTCAAGAAAAAGAAATATTATTTTATGTAAATTATAAGAATGAGTTTCTTGCTCATTCCATAGGTCTAGGAAAGTCCAAGAGTCAAAGACATGTACAGTGATCTTC